>BDMB01000084.1:297818-310098 GCA_016859785.1 Macrotyloma uniflorum | reverse complement strand
AAGATTAACTAAAATGTACTTGGCATAATATTGCAGCTTAACGTTTTGGAACTTTTCATTGACTGCTTAACTGAACCCAATGAAAAGCTTGTAGAATTTGGTATAGGAGGGATCTGCAATTCTTCTGTTGGTAATTCTAGTGACTGTATCTTTGGTGATATAATTATTTCTGCTTGCCTAATTTTGTCTATCTTATTGACAAAAATAACAATTTTTCTGCAGATCCTGCCAATTCCGCAATTGTAACTAAGTTTGGTGGGATACCTCTTATAATTCAATGTTTATCAAGCCCAGTTAGGAACACTGTAAGAATAAGAGCTTGTTTTTTTGACATTTTTTTGGCTTTGTTGGCTCCTAAGTTGTAGATCGTGTAGCTTGTAAGTCAAGGGGGATTGCTAAAACATGAACATCCAGATTTTCAAAATTTCTGTTAGCATTTCCTCCCTTAAGTTTAAGTTTACAGGCATGATTTAGTTTTTTACTTCATCGCGAAATGTATTTTTTTTATATGTGAAAAATAACTCTGATTTTTCATATGAAATTTAATTATTTGAAACATGCACTTTTTGACTTATCGGAGCATTATTATATTATTATGTTATAGTAGGTACTCTTATAATTACCTAACTCACATTCTCAACAACTCATTCTTTAAATTGTTTTTGGCACTTGCAGAGTAATGTTCCTTACATTGCCCTCTACATTCTAAAGTTATTTTTCTTCCATAAAAATATCGATTACAATTTGGTAAATTAACTATGTATCTATCTGATGTTAGGTAATTTATGCTCTTGGGGCACTTTATTGTATCTGTAATGAATCTAACAAGGAGGAGATTTTAAAGCCCGAAGTAATTGACATCATTAGAAGGTATGCAGCTGCCGAAGAAGTTAATGTGAGTTTCAGTAATCTGGCTAAAGCTTTTCTGAATAAACATGTACCAGGGAACTAGTGAGAGACAACTTTTTTGCTCACTAACTACCCTCTCCAATTAAGTTGGGATTACATAGTTTCTTAGTGATACATGTTAGCTTTTTATAAAATATATATATATATATATATATATATATGTATATAAAGAAAAAAGAAGTAAGAATGTACTTTTATTCAAACTGAGTCTTGTCTTACACAGATGAAAAAAAATTGTTTTTAGGGCATCCTCGGTGTATGTGTGCAAACCAACACAATTATTCCCTTGGCCTGGCTTTAATTTGAGTACTGGTATCATTGTATATTTGGCTGGTGGTGTAAAAATTTGTGTGGAGATATACGTAATATAATATAACATATCATCAGCCTAGGATATATGAAATGAACTTGATGTCAAAATAGTAATCTTTCTCTCACAACTATAGACACAATTATTCCCTTGGTCTGCGTTGATTTTGAGTACTAGTATGGCTGCGTTTCTGATGGTGCTAAAAATCTTGCTACAACACGAATCATGATGAATACACTTAGCACCATAAATGATCAGCCAATTTATTGGCCAAACAACTTCTAATAGAAAAAGTGATTGCCATTGGGATCCAGGACACTTATAAGATAAAAATATTTTAATTAAAAAATAACACTGAACATAGATAGCTATTAGAAGGAGAAAAACTGTACTTCTTGAACATAGCTACAACCATATGCGAGCAATAAGTAGAAGAAACTGAATTTAGGTAATCTACGTTTTAAAAAAAAATGCTCAGCACTCTTTTTAAATGTTATAATTTTTAGAGAATTTCTTTCTCCCATACTTTTGTATCCAGATGTGGTGGAATTAGGAATGTAAATAAAATATGTAAGTTAGACTTCTTATATGTATAATCATGCCAATCTATTGAGATGTGTATTATAAAATTTTATATTTTTATATTAAAACTCCATTAAAAATCTTGATTATGTAAGTCTTCTAAAAATAATCTTATGATATTACATTCTTATATAGTCTACTCAAATTTACAACTCTTTTATAGCAAAATAGTCTTTTAAAAACAATAATGAAATGTGCATAACATCACGTATATGAAATTACACTAGTAATATCGAGTTTAATAAAAAAAATTGTATTCAATGTAGGGAATGAAATTATTTTATTTTTATGAGAGGAAATTATATGGGAGAAAATACACGTAAATGGTTTAAGGATAATCATAATAAGGATTAGAATTAGCGTTTAAAGAATAATAAAGATGATGGTGCAAAATTAGGATTCAAAAAGTAATAAAGACAAAAAAGTTAAAAATAAAGTTTAAAGAATAATGAAGGTGGATATAAAAACAGTGTTTATTATATTGTATTAAAAAAAAAAACTTCTATAAACAATAATGAGGAGATAAAATAGGATTGCACTGGATAAATTAAGATGTATTTATAGCAAAAGTAGTGATTCAATAAACATAGAGGAGAAACAAAAACTTAGTAACATATTCTTAATATTTGTTTAGACTTACTAAATAGAAAATCACTATTATTTTATATTTCATTAACTTGATTTCTTAATAAGATAAATAAATTTGTTTATTTTACTAAATTTAGTAAATAAAGTTGTAATGTATAATTGATGTGACTTATTGCAATTACTTTTTTGACATTTTTTCTAAGTTCAAAATGCTTTAACATAATAGGTTATTTATTTATCATAAAAGTTCAATATATATAAAGTCATTCATGTTCCATCATCTGAGCACACCCATATTAAACAATTTTTTTTTGGTTTCATGTTCATAAACATTTTCATTATTTGTTAGGAGTCTAATTTTATTTTCATGGTAACGTATCCCAAAATTTATAATGCTTAAAAATATAATTACTTTATCTATTTTTTATAAATTCATCAATGAATTTTTTATTAACTCAAATAACTTCTAGCAACACAAGAAGAGTAAAATGAATAACTTTCAACATCTAACACTTCCTTAAAAACAAAGAGAACAACAACTTAAAATGGAATATTTGAAAAGATAGAAGCGAGGTTAGAAACTCAAGAAGTGAAGAGGCTATCTTAGATTAAGAAGGGATGAAACCAAAGCTAAGGCTTGGAAGAAGAAATGAAAATTGAAGTTCTCGTCTCTAAGTCAAGGTGGTCACACTTAAATAAGAGAATGAGGGAAATGAGACTGTGTTCACTTACATAAAGGAGAAGGACACGGAAAGAGAGACTTCTTTCATAAGCCTAATTTAAAATAAAAGTCCTCCATTTAAGTGTTGCAATGTGTTAAGAATTGGTTACTAGAGAAAATGAAAAGTTAACCTAACTTATTTCTAGCAAAGTTGCAAAACTGGAGGCCCAAATTAAGGGAATTGGTAACATAACTTATTTCTAGCAAAGTTGCAAAACTGGAGGCCCAAATTAAGGGAATTGGTAGTTGAAAGTTGACCTCCTTCTCCCTACACATAGGTGCATAATTGGAGGGTAAAAGAAAAAAGGAATTAGGCTGAAATGGTAGATTAAGGGAGTAAATATCAATTAATAAACTTCATATTCAAATCAATTATTTCTATTTCTCTTTCTCTTCTATTAAATAGATTTTAATAGTAAATTTTACTAATTGAGTTTGAGTCGAACTTTCTTACTTTTAATTAATCATACAATAATTTCAAAATTATATTTATATATAATTTTGCCACATACATTTTTTCTAATTTATAATAAAAAAGAAAATTAATAATTTACTAAACATCAAAATTTAGAATGTTACAATTTTTTTATTTTATTAATTATTTTATTTTAATTTAATAAAATTATAATTTCAATATTCTATTCTATTTATTTTTATTTATAATTTTAATCTATTTTGGATTGTAATGAAATTAAAACAAAATAAAAAATAAACCTATTTAAATTAAGACTTGTATTAATAATTTGAATTTTTAAAATATAGTAAAAAAAACATCAAAAGAAATAAAAGTGATTAAAATTGTGAATTAATTTTTATTATGTATTTTTCTTTTCTTATTATACTTTTTCTTTTGATATATAAAAAATGTTTGAATATGTATGTAGTCTTATTATTTAATATAATTGGTTTTTTTTCTTAAAAAATTGTATAAATTAATCTTCATAAAAAAAGAAATTAGTTCCTAAAATATATGTTAGTTTTTTTGTCTACTCCTAAAATATTGTTGTTTAAGACACATCATCCAATACATATATAATTGAACATTACAGTTTTATATATATATATATATATATATATATATATATTCTTATTGAATCCTTTATATTGATGATACAAATTTATTTTTTTCTGAATAATGAAATTGATTGGATGAGTGTCAAATTCATCTTATAAAAATTGTAACTCTCCAAAATGGCATAGCATAATAATGCTAAGAATAAAGAAAACAGGAAAATAATATATAAATACAAACGTTAGAGAAAAAAAATAGATATAATAAATAATATAAGAAAAAAAAAATCTTCATCTAGAGTTCAACCCTTCGATATATTTTATCTTATTTTAAATTAAAATAAAGCATATATTTTCTTTTTGCTAATTAATCTCCATGAAAAATTGCATCTTCTATAATTCAATTTGAACAGAGGATTCTGTTTCAACTTTCAAGAAGAAGATGGAGAAAAAAAAATAATATATATATATATATATATATGAATCTTTAATAATAAACAATAAAATTAAAAGAAATACAGTAAAAATATGTATTATTTTAAATGGAAAAAAAAAGAATAGAAAAGGGTGTGTTCTGCAAATAATTTAGTCCAGTATTGTGTATAATCCAATTAAGGTCCATATGCCCTTCTAGTAAGGTGTCCAGAATATAATTCGGCTCATAATTTTAGATATTGCAGAAACTACTCATAATTTTTTTTTTTTCAATACCATGTTTATATCTAATGTTGATTTGTAATATTTTAAAAACAAAATCTTATTTTAGTTAGAGTATAATATGTTTTTATAAATTTTATAATTTAAATAATTTAAAAGAAAAGATATTACTTTAATAAAAAATTAAAAATTAAAATTTTAAAAATTATAAAAATAATTGAATTATTTAAAATTAGAAAATTTTAAATTTCACATAAAGAATAAATTTATTGTACTTAATTTTCTTTCAAATCCATTTTTTTTTCCTTTTTTTAAGCTGAAAAATATAACATTAAAAGGTTAAAAATGTACCATTAGATTCAAATTACATAATAAACATTTATTAAGATCAAATGCAATAAAGTTATAATACATAAAGTCTATTCATTATTAATAGTTTTTAATAATGAATGCACATCTTTCACACTTTTAACAAATTAAGTTTATCTCTCTTAAAAACTGAATCTCATTGAGTAGAAGAATGTTACACACAATAAATAGAATCTAGACACAATTAAAACAATTAAAACTAGCTTTTAGCACTTTATTTGTAATCCAAGACCAAGAATTATTGTAAATTAGCTGTTTTATTTTGAAATAGGATATTGTTTCTTTGATTCCAAATAAACCACATCATAGTTGACTATATAATCTTTCCAATCTCATTATTTGTTATATATATTTGCAAACATAGTTATACATACACATATTGTACTAACCCGTAAATAACACATATCCCATATTGTTGATGCAATCCCACACTAAAAAATACATGATTCACTATTTCTGCTACTACTCCATCCAAAATCCTTTATCCCTTATGCATGAATTATTGAATAAGCAATTTGAATGTGTGTTTTTTTTTAATATATAAAAATACACAATTCACTATTTCAATTAACTATTTTACAAATTAGTGAAATATTAGATTATGAAATATTAAATTATAAAAATTGTAAACAAATATAAAAAATCAATTACAAATCTTCAATACAAGTATTAACAAAAAAACTATCTTCACAAATTCTAATATGTAACAAATGATCACACATTTAGAAAAAATCTCAAAAAAACTTACAATACAACAGCTGAAAAAATTTAATGACATATAAAAAATAACCTTTACATTAGAAATATAATACATTAATTTCAATATATATCTTTTAATTTTTATTTTTTTTAATTTTAATAATATGTCTTTTATTTGATTTGTATTTTTATTAGTTTTTATATATGTCTTATATTTTTATGAGTTTAAATATATGTCTTTTAACCTATTTTACTTCAATTAAATTTTTTTAAATATTACAATATTTATATATTATTTTTAATTTTACTTTTAATATTTATTATTAATTATTTAATATATTTATAAAAAATAAATATTTATATTTATCAAATTTACGTAAATCATTAAAAATAGACAAATAAATTTTGAAAATATTATCTTACCTAATAATAATAATAAAAATAAACAAGCAAAGTAATATTACATAACATGACTTCAACTTAATAGTTGAAAGTTATACTATATGACTTCAATTAAAAAAAAATATGTTATGAAGTACAAATTAAAAAAAATAAAAAAAAAAGTCTTGTTTGCATAGTATAACTTTACCTTTTTAAGTTGTATGTTAAAGTATGACTTTCTTAAATCTGTAAAGTTGATCAAATAGTAAAAACCCACGTCTACGTAAAGGAACAAATACATTGATTTAGGATTATGAGGATTATGTATAATCCTTCATTTAGAATCTTGGTAAAGATAAAGAAGTTCTTGTGCTATTCCATTTATAACATTTGAATAGTTTGACCCAATCTAGAAGTTTGTTTTGAGAAGAATCTAAAAAAAATATGCAAATTATCTTTATTAATTAATATATGTAAAGATAAATTTAAATTTTAAAATATTTTAGGAAAATATTAACCGAAAAAAAATAAGTTTAAGTTTTTGTTGGGCATGTACTCATAAATGAATAATTTCTTCAACTTGTTAATGTAACAATGGAATACTTTAAAAAAAATTTAATGTTGAAGTTTAGAGTAAGATATAAGCTCATTCTTAAATTTTGTTAATCCTTGTTTATATGTACGTGAAAGTTTTTTTACAATAATATCTTTTCCATCTTATAATGTATCTTGAAAGAAAAAAAAAAATCATATTTACAAAAAAAAAAGTTAAATGGAGAACAAAAGTTCAACCATTTCATATCATGTGGTAAACACTACTACAAAATGATTATTTTACATCGTCAAATTTACATCGGTTCTAAGTAAAACCGATGTAAATATAAACGCGGTGACATTTTTGTAAATAAAAAACAATGTGTTAGCACATTTACATCGGTTCTGTTTAGAACCGATGTAAATGTGATGTAAATTTTTTAAAATTTACATCGGTTCCCGAGAACCGATGTAAATTTGAACACATTTACATCGGTTCTGTTAAGAACCGATGTAAATGTGATGTAAATGTGTTCAAATTTACATCGGTTTAGAACCGATGTAAATTTGAACACATTTACATCGGTTCTGAGAACCGATGTAAATGTGATGTAAATGTTTTAAAATTTACATCGATTCTAAGGAACCGATGTAAATTTGAACACATTTACATCGGTTCTGAGAACCGATGTAAATGTGATGTAAATGTTTTAAAATTTACATCGATTCTAAGGAACCGATGTAAATTTGAACACATTTACATCGGTTCTATTAAGAACCGATGTAAATGTGTTCAAATTTACATCGGTTCTTTGAATAACCGATGTAAATATTTCATATTTACATCGGTTTTTCGAAGAACCGATGTAAATATTTGTTTTAAGGTTGTCTCTTTCCCCCACTGTTGTCTCATTTCACACATTCGCTCTCTCTCTCTAAGGTCACACTACTCTTCCATCACTGGTGGTCTCTCCTTCGTGCTCTCTTTCGTGGTCTCGGTCTGAGTTATTCGTGGTCTGTCTCCATCATTCGGTCTCTCTGTCTCACTCAGTTGCTATCTCTCGTTCTGTTTGTCAGGTAACAATGCTCTTCCTCCCATTTTCGTTATGTGCCTGAGATTATTGTCGCATTCACAAAAACTGTACGAATCATTAAGTTGTTGGGACAGTTGTTGGATAGAGTGTGGGTATTCTGGAAGGATGAGTTCGTACACCCCACAAAGTGTGTTGGTATTCTGGAAGGGTTTAGCTTTCATAAAATTTGTATGCTAAATAACACCACTGCAAGATTATTTGAGCAACTATATATTCAATTTCTAGTTGTTTTTATTTAAGCATAAAATAGAAAGAAAAAAGAATGCGTTTTATGATAATAGAAGAGTTGGTATTTGGCTGTCCAAAATGATTTTTGTTCATACTTTAGAGCTGCAGAAACTGAACTGTTACAGGATGTGGTTACTATCAATTAATGGTATACTTTGAAAATACAGGATTGTTGTTTGAAATTAGCAAATTTAAGCAGCAGTTGAAATTGAAAAGCCTTATTCTTTGTTAGGTATAAATGGCATCTGTGGAAAGATGATATCAGAAGTGGAAAGATGTGATAATATTTCCTGATATAATAGCATTAGTGAAGAGTGATTATGCCATAAAGGGACACCTATGCCAAGCCCATCTCTTTAAACTGATAAAATTTTCTTAAACTAATAATTAGTGAGTCAAAATTGAATTTAACAGTAGGTGACTTTGTTGGGAAGCATGCCACTACGAATATTTCGGGTTGAATGATAGTGACACTTAAGTGATCCATAGATTGCTGTTATTTGGTCAAAAGATTGTCGGGTATACTTTCAAATCCAATTTAACAGGGACTGTAGTTTCAGTTCTTCACCTATCTTGAATTAAATATGTTAATTTGGCCTCTGCATTATGATTCAAGCTCCCTATATCAGTTTGTTGATTGTTACCCTTTCTCCCCTCTTATTAATTCTATACTTATGTTAGGTATAAAAGGTGAAGAACAGTTGAAGGAGTGCAGCAAAACTGAAACACAGATAAATAAAATCAAACAAGGTAAACTCAACAATCCATTGTATTCACATATCTGACCATTTACTTCCTGAATATTGCAATTATTTTGAAACAATGTTTATTTGATGTCTTGTCTTTAGCCAAAAGTAGAGTTTTAATATAATGCCAATGCACACTACATTCTCTACTTTCTAATGAAATGTATGATTAAAACTTAAAATGGTTTATTATTGTTGATTAAGTTGATTTGGGCCAATTTTCTCCTTATAAGTCAGTAATACATATGTGCAAGTACGAAGCCTAGTTAAGCATGAGGTGTAGTGTGAAACATGTCGTTCTTTTATATTGTGTGTCTTTTATTGGCCCATTTATTTTGTGGGCTATCTTTGATTAAAGGTTAAATTATGTATTAACCCAATCAAAGTTCATTTGCAATTGTTGGCTTCTACTGTAAAAGTAGGTTAACTTCATTGTGTAGGAGTTTACTCTCCAATTAGCCGAACTTGACCCATTAGTACTTTGGTCATGGGTCATTTAATGATAGTTTTTAGTTTGGTGAAACCTTATACCCCATTTCAATGTCCTTGTGTATAACAGAACAGTATATATGGAGCATAATTGGATGCTAGCAAAACGGTACAGTGATGAGTATCAAAATGGAGTTGAACAATTTTTGGATTTTGCTAAACGGAATGGAGCAGATTTGAATGGGAAGTTTTATTGTCCTTGTGTTAACTGTTTAAATGGGAGGCGACATGGAATTGATGAAATACGGGATCATCTGATATGTGATGGGTTTCTAACAAGTTATACAACATGGATATGGCATGGTGAACATAAAGAAAGTCGAACTGTGTCTCATAGCATGTCTGAAACTGAGCAAGCTGATGTACAAATGGATGATGAAATAGAGGACATGATTCGTGACGTGGGGCAAGAGTCTTTTCAACAAGCACATTCACATGTGTATGATGCTTTAAAAAGTGATGCAGAGACACCGTTGTTTCCTGGTTGTCAGGTCTTCACACGTCTATCAGTAGTGTTGAGATTGATGAATTTAAAAGCAAAAAATGGTTGGAGTGATACAAGTTTCACGGAGTTGCTGGAATTGTTAAAGCAAATGCTTCCAAAAGATAACACATTGCCGGACCGTCACTATGAGGCGAAGAAGGTTTTGTGTCCCATGGGTTTACAGTACAAAAAATACATACTTGCCCTAATGATTGTATATTATACAGAAAAGAGTTTGAAGCATTGCACAAGTGTCCTCGTTAAGTGAAAAATGGTAGTGGTAGTAGTGATGAAGATGTTGTAGAGAAAGGGTCCCCCACGAAGGTCTTATGGTATCTTCCAATCATTCCAAGATTCAAGAGATTGTTTGCTAATGCAAATGATTCAGTTAATCTTACATGGCATGCAACTAAAAGAAATTGTGATGGAATGCTTCGTCATCCTGCTGATTCACCACAATGGAAAAGAATTGATGATTTGTTTCCAGATTTTGATAGTGAGTCAAGAAACCTAAGGCTTGGACTTGCTACAGATGGGATGAATCCGTTTGGTAACTTAAGCACCAACCATAGTTCATGGCCTGTTCTCCTAACAATTTATAATTTGCCTCCTTGGTTATGCATGAAGAGAAAATATGTGATATTATGTATGATGATTGCAGGACCAAGACAACCTGGGAATGACATAGATGTTTATTTAGCTCCCTTGATTGACGACTTGAAAATGTTATGGGAAGAAGGTGTTGATGTATTTGATGGGTTTCAGCAACAAAGTTTCAAACTACATGCAATGTTGTTTTGTACTATTAATGATTTTCCAGCATATGGGAACTTAAGTGGCTACAGTGTTAAAGGACATCAAGCATGTCCTATATGTGAAAAACAAACAAGCTACCTACAATTGAAGCATGGCAAGAAGACTGTTTATACTAGCCATCGGAAATTTCTCAAACCTAATCACCCATATCGGAGATTGAAAAAAGCTTTTAATGGATGTCAAGAACATGAAATTGCACCGACACCATTAACTGGTGAAGAAGTTTATGGTATGGTCAAGGACATAAATGTAGCGTTTGGAAAGACCCAAAAGAAGTCCATCCAGAAAATGATGTGGAAGAAGAGGTCAATATTTTTTAATCTTCCGTATTGGTGCCATTTACATATTAGACATTGTATAGATGTGATGCATGTCGAGAAAAATGTATGTGATAGTATAATAGGCACACTATTAAACATTAAAGGCAAGACAAAGGATGGATTAAGTTCCCGTCAAGATTTGTTAGAGATGGGTATACGTTCACAATTACATCCCAGATCGGAAGGTAAACGGACATATTTGCCTCCTGCTTGTCATACTTTGTCAAAGAAAGAGAAAATGAGTTTTTGTCAGTGTCTACGAGGTGTGAAAGTTCCACAGGGATACTGTTCAAATGTTAAGAGCCTTGTATCATTGAATGATCTCAAATTGGTTGGCTTAAAATCTCATGATTGTCATATCTTAATGCAACAACTCCTACCTGTGGCTATACGGGGCATTTTGCCAAAGAATGTCCGAAGTGTGTTAACTCGCTTGTGCTTCTTTTTCAATGCTATATGTGCCAAAGTCATTGATCCTACCAAGTTGGACGAGTTAGAAAATGAGGCTATTATTATTCTATGTCAATTGGAGATGTATTTTCCTCCAGCCTTTTTTGACATCATGGTTCACTTGATAGTTCATCTAGTTAGGGAAATCAAGTTGTGTGGCCCGGTTTATTTACGATGGATGTATCCAGTTGAGCGTTACATGAAGATTTTAAAAGGGTATAGCAAGAATCCATATCGTCCAGAAGCATCTATTGTTGAAAGGTACATTGCAGAAGAAGCTATTGAATTTTGTTCTGATTACATGTCCAAAGCAAAACCTGTGGGGATTCCTAAGTCTCGTCATGAGGATAGATATGAAGGGGAGGGTACAAAAGGATTAAAAGTTAAATTCATTCTCCGAAAGGAATTACTTCAAGCACATTTGTATATATTGAACAACACTGATGAGGTCCTCCCTTACATATATGAACACCAATCTATGTTGAAGAAAAATAACCCAAGGATGAATGAAAAAGCATTGATCAATGAGCATAACAAGACTTTCTTGAAATGGTTTAAAGAAAAAGTGTTAAGTGATGCCAACGCTTCTGAAACATTAAAATGTCTTGCAAATGAGCCTAAATATAATGTCTTCACTTATACTGGTTATGATATCAACAAGTGTTCCTTTTATACAAAGTCACAAGATGATAACAGTACCATGCAGAACAGTGGTGTAACTCTTCAAGCTCAATCCATGCATTTTCCTAGTAGACATGATAAAAATCCAGTTGTTGCATCCACAAGTTACTATGGATTCATTGAAGACATATGAGAGATCAGTTATACCAAGTTTAAAGTTCCTGTTTTTAAGTGCAACTGGGTTGATATTAACAGTGGTGATGCAAGCGTA
>BDMB01000084.1:278428-292439 GCA_016859785.1 Macrotyloma uniflorum | reverse complement strand
TTACATCGGTTGTTTTAAGAACCGATGTAAATTACGTACCATATTTACATCGGTTCTTTTAGAACCGATGTAAATTTGTTGTTCAAATTTACATCGGTCTTATTTACATCGGTTCCGTAACCGATGTAAATAAGCTCAAACAACCGATGTAAATTTACATATTTGTAGTAGTAAAACTAACAGTATAAATAAATAAATAAATAAGATATTGCATGCATACTTTATATATAGGATCAAAGTCACTTTGGCCAAGCTTGTTGTCACTTGAGAAGTTAGTGGCAAATACTATCGTATCAAAGTCAATATCTTTTTCATATATTCTTTTTTACTCTCAGTTTCTTAGTATGGTTTTGAAGATCTCTTTTCCTCTCAACTAAACAATATTAAGTTAAATATTTACTACTCTATATTACAAGCCTCATCTAGAATTTTTCATAAATATTAATTCAGCCTCATCTAGACTTTTTCATAAATATTAATTCTTTGAATGTGTTTTCACTAATAAATATTACCTTAAAACAATCAAATACATATTTATTCTGAAATGGACCTTAATTCCCAAAAATAGAAGTGGATAATTAAATTAATTTTTTTATCTAATATAATTGATGACTAAATTAAATTGTATATTTATCACAATTTTAACTAAACACATTATTAAAATCTCTAATTAAGTTGTAGTTAGTCCACAAAACATAGTCTCATATAAGTTTTAAAAAGAGACAAATAATTTTTTTTAGAGACATTTCAATATCATAATATCATAATAGATTAGTTGTCATGATCCTTTGTGTTAAATTTGTATAAATCAAATATAAGGGGTAAAAAGTGAAAAAAAAATTAAGATTTAAAATTGAAACAAATGAAACAAATAATCACTAATGTAATAATAATTTTAAAATTAATCATTATCAAATTTAAAATATCAACTACATTCAATAAAAATTATAATTATATTTAAGAATAAATATATTTATATTTGTAATTTTAGTTCATTATAATTTTTAAATTAATTATATTTTATTATATTTATTATTGTAATTACTGATCATATCTTTAAATGTTAATAATATTACATAATTTTTTTATTTATAAAAAAATTTCTTTATACTTAAAATATAGATAATAAATTATAAAAAATATTATACTTATATTAAAACTTACATTATTATTAAAAAAATATAGTCATATGATATTATTTTTCTAATTTATTAATCTATATTTTAATTAAAATTTTAGTCATAAAAAATTAATTTTGGTTAATATATTATTTTATTTATTTAATTAAGCAATCCAACATACATTACAATTATCCAAGGTTTTCAGCAAATGTTTAAGAGAGTTTGAATCCTGACCATCATCCTTAAACCCACGAGCTTGAACCTAAACCCTAACCCTTATGATTGTGAATCTTAACCATTGTTAACGTTCTTTTAGGAGAATCTGAAGAATCTCGAAGAGAACAAGATAGAAGTAGGGATTCCAAGAATGGAAGGGAATCCGAACGAGTTCTTTTATTGAAGAATTGAGAGATTTACAAGAATTCGGAATGAATCCCTTACAATACTTGCGGAATTGCCATTTATACAATTCTAATGAAAACAAAATTAACAACATCCACAAGGCAGTTACTAACTTGCCCACCAACTATTCAACACGTATCCTGACCCTAACTAACTCCTGTTTTACCAATGATCTTACAGCTCAGTAGTTAACCTGCATCAATCCCTTCCCCTTAACATGATCCTTGTCCTCAAGGATTAAACTGAGGAAACTTCTTTTTGAGGTCAAACAGAAACTCCCAGGTAGCATCCTCGGGAAGTTGATGCTTCCACTTGACAAGTACTTTAGTAACTGCCTGATTCCCCTCTTGACTGGCATCCTGTCCATTATGTACTCTAGTTCTTTGATTGTTGCTTCTTCTTCTGTTAAAGGGCAGTGAGTGGATGTTGTTGTTTCACCCACAAATTTCTTAAGTTGAGACACATGGAACACATTATGGATGAGGGAATTTGCTGGTAATTGGACCTTATAAGCTACTGCTCCAATCTTGTCAATCACTGCATAGGGCCTATAGTACTTAGGAGCTAACTTAGCATTGCTCCGGAATGCTACTGACACTTGTCTATAAGGATGTAGTTTTACAAATACCAAATCTCCAATTTCAAAGGATCTCTCTGACCTGTGTTTGTTAGTCAGTTGCTTCATTCTTTCTTGAGCCCTCTTCATGTGAAATTTTACAAGTTTCAACTGTTCTTCTCTCTTCTGTAGGCTCCTGTCAACAAGCTCCACCTTAGATTCTCTGGGCAAATATGGTAGATATGCTGGAGGTCTTTGACCATATACAATCTCATAAGGGGAGGCCTTAATGGTGTTGTGGTAAGTGGAATTGTACCACCACTCAGCTAGGGGAAGCCATTTTGACCACTGTTTAGGATCATCACTACACATACATCTAAGGTAAGTTTCAATGGTTCTGTTCACTACTTCAGTCTGACCATCGGTTTGTGGATGGTATGTTGTTGATAACTGTGTCTGAATTCCTTGGCAAGACATGAAATCTTTCCAAAACTGGCTGATGAAAATAGGGTCTCTGTCACTAGTAATGGTGGTAGGGAAGCCATGCAGTTTGAAGACATTATTTAGGAAACTTTGGGCTACATCAGCAGCAGTATAAGGATGCTGCAATGCCATGAAGTGAGCTGCTTTACTTAATCTGTCTACCACAACATATATAACTTGCTTCCCATAGGAGTTGGGAAGACCTTCTATGAAGTCCATAGTCAGGTGCTGCCAAATCATGTCAGGAATGGGTAAGGGTTGTAATAAACCTGGGGCTGCAGCATTGTCATACTTACATTTCTGGCAGGTACTGCATTGCTGAACAAATCTTTTGACTTCTTTAGTTAGGCCTTTCCAATATACCACTGTTGTAATCCTCTGCAATGTTGTGTAGCCAGTTAAGGATCAACTTCCTTAACTCCATATCCCTCCTAATAACCAACCTCCCTTTCCTCCTCAATTCCCCTTTCTGTCAGGTATGATTTTTGTGAGAAGCAGGATCTTTTTCGAGATTTGTGATGATCTTTTGGATGTCCAAGTCTTGCTGCCAAGAGGTGTTAATCTTGTCAAGTAGTTCAGAATCAGGTTGAATGGTAATTAAAGCAGAACACTCCACTCTAGATAGGGCATCTGCAGCTACATTTTCACTTCCTTGTTTATATTCAATGATGAAATCAAACTCCATCAATTTCACTAACCATTTCCGTTGAAAAGCAGTAGATAACCTTTGTTCAAGGATGTATTTAAGACTTCTGTGGTCAGTCTTAATCACAAATTGCCCATGTAGTAGGTAATGTCTCCATTTCTGTACAGCAAATACCACAACTAGTGATTCTTTTTCATAAGTTGACAAGGACTGTTGTTGGTGGTTTAAACCTCTACTAATGAAAGCTATTGGGTGATGTTCCTGCATGAGCACAACCCCTACTCCAACTCCTGAAGCATCAACCTCCACAACAAACTTTTTGGAAAAGTCAGGAAGTGCTAAGACCGGAGTTTGACACAGTTGATCCTTGAGTAACTGGAAGGCTTCTTTCCCTACTGTAGTCCACTTGAAGCTGTCTTTTTTGAGCATTTCAGTTAGGGGTTTAGCAATAGTATTGTATCTTCTAACAAACCTTCTGTAGTACCCTGCTAAGCCCAAAAAACCCCTTAGCTATTTGACTGATTGAGGCAGGGGTCATTGTTTGATTGCTTCTACCTTAGCAGGATCTGTTGAGACTCCTTCCCCTGTGATAAAATGGCCTAGGTATTCTACCTTATCAACAACAAAATAACATTTAGCCCTTTTAGCAAGCAGTGCATTAGACCTCATAGTTGTCAGTACTTGATGAAGGTCGAGGAGATGATCATCAAGGTTTCTACTGTAGATTAATATGTCATCAAAAAATACTAAGAGAAATTTCCTGAGATACTCCTTGAACATAGAATTCATAAGCCCCTAAAACGTGGCTGGGGCATTTGTTAGCCCAAATGGCATGACCAAATACTCATAGTGGCCTTGAAACAGGTCATCAAAAGAATTTAATAAGCTGGAAATGGAATTTGGAATACTTGTTTGGTTAGCATGGGGAGACAGTGATTGTAACAAGGTCTCTTGCTGAGAATTTTTTACCTGGAGCAAGGACAAGTGTACTCCACAGGAAAGAGCCTTGTGCAACTATTGTTTCCTTACTGTTCTGAGATCTGTTGTAGTATTTCCCCTCAGTACCTGTCTCTTCCCATTCACACTGAACTCCATGGCAAGTTTGTCAAAATTCCATGTAATGTCCCCTAATTGGATCAGCCACTCAATGCCCAGTACCATATCACAACAACCTAGTGGTAGTAACATCATATCTGACTTGAAAGACGTTTACTGAAGATTCCAACTAAAGTTTTTTACTACAGAGGAGACCTTCACTTGTGTGCCATCAGCCACAATTACACTTAGAGGACACATTTGCTCAATGTGCAGTCCCAATTTCTTTGCTACCTGGATATCTAAGAAGTTGTGCGTACTTCCGCTATCAACCAAAATGTGCAGGGGTTTCTTCCTGAACTGTCCTGTGACTCTCATTGTTCTGAAAGTGGTCAACCTGGTTAGTGCATTGATTGATATCAGGGGATCTACCAAACTGTCTTCCCCTTCAATGCCTAACTGCAAGTCCTCGTCTTCTAGATCTGAATCCTCATCTACCTCCATTACATGAATCTGCAGTTTTTTATGGGTCAATCCATGAGCTGGTGTAAATGGTTCATCACAGAAGTAGCATAATCCTTTGCTCCTTCTTTCGGCCATGTAGGTGGGTGTAAGGTTCTTTGTGGCTTGTGTTTTGGGTTTGGGAATGTCCTGAGGTTTAGGGGGCGTAGGTAATATATTTAATTTCAATTATTTAAAATAAGTAGGTTGTAAAAATTGCACTCACACGAGTTTCAAATTTAAAGGATCTTCAACACTGAGATGCATGGGTAATATAGGTCTCTAACAAGCTCTAAAATGTCAGAAAATAATAGAATATTGTTCTGTCTTATTTATCATTCTCAAATGGATATATATATATATATATAAATATATTATTGCACATTATATGTGCATTATTTCTATCATTTATTATTTTTTATATTTTCTTCCTATAAATCTGTTAAAAATATTACGTACATAATAATAATATTACGTACATAATTAGATTACATAATTCATGCTCAATCACAGATTTTCCTTAAAATAATATCTCTCAGCCCAACCCCCTTAAGTTGGTGTATGCAAATTTTGGATGCCCAACTTGGGAAGAAAGAAATCAAATTGACGTTTTCCGAGTGCTTTAGTGAAAATATCAGTCAGTTGACTAGAAGTAGTAACACAACCCGTTGCAATAGTGCCATTCAAAATTGCATCTCGTATAAAATGACAATCAATATCTATATGTTTGGTGCGTTCATGAAAAAACGAGATTAGCAGCAATATGCAGTACTGCTTGACTATCACAATAAAGCTTCATAGGACGTAGATGACCAATACCCAAAGAATGTAGAAGACCTTTCAACCATTTAAGTTCACATGTAGTGTTAGCCATTGAGCGATATTCTGCTTCAGCAGAGGAGCGAGATACAGTATGTTGTTTCTTAGTTTTCCAAGAAATAGGTGAATGTGAATTCCCAAGAAAAATAATCCACCTTGTAAGAGAACGTCTTGTTAAAGGACAAATAGCCCAATCTGAATCACACCAACCATAGAGTTGAAGATTACAATCTGCACGTAACATGATTCCTTGTCCAGGAGTACCCTTAAGATAACGAACTACGTAGAGAGCAGCATCCCAGTGTTCCTAAACAAGAATTTTTATGAATTGAGCAAGCATGTGAACACTGTAAGAAATATCAGGACGAACTAGTCTTCGGGATTTGGCTGGATCAGATAGAGGACTCCCTGTGACAAGCGAAAGATGATGATTTTGATCAAGGGGAAAGTCAGCAGGCTTGACACCTAAGAGACTAGTTTCAGTAATGATGTCAAGAGCGTATTTTCTTTGGCATAAGAAAATACCAATAGGACTTCTAGCCACTTCGATACCTAAAAAATATTTTAAGAGTCCAAGATCTTTCATATGAAAACAGTTACTCAAGTAGGCTTTGAAAGCCTGAATAGCTTCCTCATTATTTCCAGAGATTACAAGATCATCAACATAAACTAATACATTGAGGTGCAGATCATTATGATGAAAGTAAAAAGAGAGTAGTCTGAATAGGATTGTGTGAATCCATATTTCTGTAATGCACTCTTCAACTTACCAAACCAACAACGGGGAGCTTATTTCAAGCCATATAGAGATTTATCTAACCTGCAAACTTGAGTAGGATCATGAGATTTGAAACCCGGAGGCAATTTCATATATACTTCCTCATCAAGTTCATCATGTAAGAAAGCATTCTGAACATTCATTTGATGGAGTTTCCAATTCTTAGCAGCTGCAACTGCAAGAAAAGTACGAATAGTAACAATCTTTGCAACTAGTGCAAAGGTCTCATGAAAATCTAATCTTTCAACCTGGCCCTGATACCATGTCAGAACACAATAAAATATTATTCTGTCTTATTCATCATTCTCAAATGGATATATATACAAATATATTATTTCACATTATATGTGCATTATTTCTATTATTTATTATTTTTTATATTTCCTTCCTATAAATCTGCTAAAAATATTACGTACATAATGATAATATTACGTACATAATTAGATTACATAATTCATGCTCAATCACAGATTTTTCTAAAAATAATATCTCTCAGCCCAACATAAAATATCTATTTAAACATTTGATCTTCTCTTATTTTTGCCAAATTCAATTTTTTTTTTCAAATTTTAATAATTTCTAGAAGTGTTCAAATTGTAAAAATTATTCGTTGAAAATGAAATATGAGTTGTCGGAGACCGATTCAACCCAAGTTGTCAATGGTTACTTCTCCAATTCCAGAACAAGAACAGAAAGAGAAAGAAACTACGAAGAAGATACACCTCAAAATTCAATTGCAACCAGAGTTAGGGTTTTAGATTTTTGGTTAATTCAGGGAAATTCAGCAGTTATGTCAAAAGCGGAACATTGTGACAAAAAGGCAAATAAGAATGACAACGTAAAATATGTTGTACATGATGCACTTTATGTTATTGATTAAAATGCCAAAAGCATTACAATGTATATATATATATTACAACTAGGAGAGAGAAAACAAATATTAGAAAAGAAAGAAAAAAAATACTCAATAAGAAATTAGTTATAACAAACTATTATTTGTGAGACCCCCCAGCAAGCTGGGAATAGAGATTCAACATTCCCAGCTTGGAACATAAATCGGCAAACATGGATGGTGAGAGTGACTTGGTGAAGATGTCAGCTAGCTATTGTGGAGAAGCAACGGGAAGTAATTTAATCAGACCAGATTGAACTTTCTCTCGAACTAGATGGCAATCAATATCTATGTGCTTTGTATGTTCATGGAATACTAGATTTGCTGCAATTTGCAAAGCGGACTGATTATCACAGTAGAGGAGTGCAGATTGTTTAGCAGAAACATGAAGATCATTTAGGAGATAAGTGAGCCATTGAAGCTCACAAGTGGTAGTGGCGAGAGCACGATATTCAGCTTCCGATGAGCTATGATAAACAATTGGTTGTTTCTTAGAACGCCATGAGACAAGAGAATCACCAAGATATACCAAAAAACCTGTGATAGAGCGGCGAGTATCAAGACATCCTGCCCAATTTGAGTCGCTAAAAGCTTTTAGTTGAAGGGAGTTGTTGGCTGGAAAGAAGAGTCCTGATCCGGGTGCTTATTTCAAATAACGTAGAATGCGAAAAGTGGCCTGTGAATGAGCAGTGGATGGAGCATACATGAATTGACTCAGATGATGCACAACATATGAAATATTTGGGCGTGTAGTGGTAAGATAGATGAGGCGTCCAAGTAATCTTCGATATGATGAAGGATCTGTGAGAGGAGTTCCAGAGGTGGCAGAGAGACGCGAAGTGTAATCCATAGGCGTGGAAACAAGACGAGATGCTAGCATTCCACAATCAGATAAAATATCTAAAACATATTTGTGCTGAGATAGGTGAATGCCTGACTTGTTGCGAGCGACTTCAAGCCCCAAAAAGTATTTAAGATTGCCTAAATCTTTGATCTTGAAGGCAGCATCAAGGAGGCAAGTAATGAACTGAATTTCAGAAAGATTGTTGCCAGCTAAAACAATATCATCCACATATATGAGGAGGGTTGTAGTAGAGGAACTAGAGAATTTCAAAAACAATGAGTGATTCGATGCAGATTGATGATAGCCATGTTGAATAAGAAAAGAAGATAATTTTGCAAACCACTACCTGCTAGCCTGTTTCAAGCCATAAATTGACTTCTACAATTTGCAAACTTGATTGGGATAAGCTGGACTCATTCCTGGAAGAAGAATCATGTAAACTTCTTCATTCAATTCTCCATGGAGAAAAGCATTGTTCACATCTAATTGTTTGAGATGCCAATAAAAAATGGTTGCAAGAGCAAGAATGAGTCGAACTGTGGTAAGCTTGGCAACTGGGGAAAAAGTAGCAAGGTAATCTAAGTCTTCCACTTGTGTGTATCCTTTCGCAATAAGTCGCACTTTGTATCGCTCAATGCTACCATCAACATTATACTTGATCTTGTATATCCAACGGCAGCCAATAACTTGCTTTTGAGGTGACAAAGGAGTGAAAGTCCAAGTGTGATTCATTTTTAATGCCTCTAATTCAACTTGCATTGCCTTAAGCCAACATTCATGCTTAGAAGCTTCAGCATAGGAGTGGGGTTTGGTCACCGTAGAAATGGAAGACACAAAAACTTGAAAATCATTAGAGAGGCAGGAATAAGAAATGTATTTTTCAATTGGATAAAGCATACCTGGATGATGATTGGTAGAAGTTGATGCAAAAGAATGGTGATAATCCTGCAAGTAAGAAGGTGGGTTGTGTATTCTAGTTGAACGACGCAATGAAGGATAAGTTGGCTGAAAAGGATTTGCAGGATTAGAGTCTTGGGCTGAAAGACCAGAATCATGTGATGATGTAACAGGATTTGGAGAATGACAGTGTGTGGCAAAGGATCGGGTATGACAAGAATCAAGTCATAGGAAGGAGAATTCAAACCAAAAGAAATGGGTGAAATAGTGGGAATATTTGATGTAGATGAAGTGGATTGCAGCTGTGGAAAATGATTTTCATAAAAATAAACATTACGTGAAATTGTAATGTCTCTTGTGTGAAGATCATAGGTGATGTAGCCTTTGGTATTAGGTGAGAAACCGAGAAAGACGTAGGGGTGAGCTCTTGGGTCAAGCTTCTTTCGGTTAGCAATGGAAGTGGATATGTAGCATAAGCATCCAAAAACTTTTAGTTCAGAGATATCACAAGTTTGACCATAAAGTTTTTGAAAAGGAGTTTTATTATCAAGAAGGGGTGTAGTGATGCGATTAATTAAGTAAGTGGCATGTAGTAATGCATAACTCCAAAAAAAAAAGGGTAATTTTGAATGAAAAAGAAGAGCACGAGTAACATTCAACAAATGTTGATGTTTGCGCTCAATGACTCCATTTTGCTGCGGAGTTTCAATGCAGGTAGTTTGATGAACAATCCCTTTAGAGTTGAAGAAATTCTGCATTAAAAACTCAGCACCATTGTCGGTTCTAATTGTTTGAACTCTAGAATTAAATTGAGTTTCAATTAGATTAATGAAGTTAGCAATGTGCATGCGGGTTTCAGATTTATTGATCATTAGGAAACTCCATGTGAATCAAGTATTGTCATCGACAATGGTAAGAAAGAATCTATGACTATGTATGGAAGATATGGAGTAGGGTCCCCAAATGTCCATATGCAAAAGAGAAAACGAACGTGATGCAGTGGAATAACTTGAAGAAAATGGAAGTTTACGTTGTTTGGCATAATGACAAGTGTTGCAAGTAAATTCTTTATTTATGGTTAAACATAGATATAACTGCTGCATAGTTTGAAGACGAGTATTAGACAAATGTCCAAGGCGAAAATGCCACAAATCAATTGGTATTACATCACGTTTTGGGTGAACTATGGTAGAATGTATAGAATGAGATTTGAAATGATGAGGTATGAGCTGATATAGACCACCACTCACATCAACTGAACCAATCTTCATCCTGGTTCTTGTATCCTGTATGCAACAAACATTATCAGTGAAGGTAATTTGATAGGGAGTAGTGGAAACAAGTTTAGAAACTGAGATTAGATTGAAAGCAAACAAAGATATATATAATATATTAGTGAGCTGAAAATCAGAAGAAAAATAAATTGTGCCAGAGTGTGTTGCCGTGACCTTATGACCAGTGGGAAGGGTGACAATAATAGGCTTAATAAGTTTGTAAGAGGTGAAAAATTGAAGTGAACAAGTGATGTGATCAGTGGCTCCCGAATCAATGATCCAAGGAGTAGTATCAAAAGAGTGTGTATTGCAAATAATAGGTTGAACACTACCTGAAGGTTGAGATGTGTGTGCAGAAAAAGAAGAAATAGAACCAATTTGATTTACACGAGCTGAGTGAGATGCTGAAGAATCATGTGATGGCTGCTGAATTAAGTTAAGGCTAACAAAGCTTGATATTGTTGAGGAGTGAAACGAATCTCTTGGTGCTCATTGAAGGCAAAAACATCATTCTCATTTGCCTTCTCCTCAGTGGTCAAAACACTATTAGTAGAAACAGATTTGTTATTGGAGAAACGATGGCCAGGAGGGAAGCCATGTTTCTTATAACATGTATCTACAGTATGGTCATTCTTTCCGCAGTGAGAGCAAGTTTTTTCACGATTAGAGGTATTCTTGCCATTCTTGTCAAGGAATCCATACTTACGGTAACAAGTGCTTTCAGTATGACCAGTTCGACCACAGAAATTGCATGTAAGATTCACGCTCGTAGCATTAATAGATCCATTTTTAACTTCATCTAGGGAATCAGGAACAGAAAACTGTCATTCCTGTTGAGCAACATAGGAGAAAATTTTGTTGATAGGGGGTAAGGGATCCATTAACAAAACATGAGATCTAACATTTGCATATTGATCATTAAGCCCTCTAATAAACTGCATGGCTTGATCCTCCAATTTCCTTTGAGCAAGAATAGATGAAACTTTGCATACACATTTCACAGCACATATACAAATCGGGTCTAGTCGGAAGTTCTCGAGCTCATCCCATATGATCCGTAATTGAGTAAAATAGTCAGTGACAGATAAGTCACCTTGTTTGATCGAGGAAGCTTCAAGTTGCAGAGCAGATATGCGCAGAAGATCCCCCTGGGAATAATGTGATTTCATATCGCGCCAAATCTCTTCTGCAAAATCCATCCAGAGAATGCTCTGTCGTATTGAAGAAGAAACAGAATGCACAAGCCAGGAGACCACCATATTATTACATCGTTTCCATGCACTGTAGTTGCGGTTAGAGGAAGGCGATTGTGGAGCACTGTCATCTACGAATTCTACTTTGTTTTTAGCACTGAGAGCCGTGAGCATGGATCTGCTCCAGGAGTGGTAATTTGTGGAATCAAGTGAGGGAGAAACTAATGTCATAGCGGGATTTTCATTTGGATGCAAGTACAAGAAATTATGAATATTAAGTGAGGGATCAACTTCATCACTCATGGTTGCAGAAAGGCAAAAATCGAAAATGAATCGTCAGGCTCTGGATACCATGACAAAAAGGCAAATAAGAATGGCAACGTAAAATATGCTGTACATGATGCACTTTCTGTTAATGATTAAAATGCCAAAAGCAGTAATATATATATATATATATATATATATATATATATATTACAACTAAGAGAAAACAAATATTAGAAAAGAAAAAAAAAATACTCGATAAGAAATTAGTTATAACAAACTATTATTTGTGAGATATTGCTGTTTTTGAAAAAAAAAGGTTATTAGTCAAAAAGGGCTACATTTAGTAGAAAAAAGTGTATATAAAGGTTGAGCCCAATCATTAGTTTATATGTGACCCATTATAACAAACTCACAGAGCCCAAACAAGGTCACTAAGGTAAGTGTTGTAATCTTACATTATACCACAGTCTTGGGCTATTTTCTAAGAAAGAGCATCTGATTCAATTCAACGATCGAATCAGCTTTGTCCTTGCCACTGCAACGCTGCAGATATTGATCACTTTGTAATACAATTCCTCTTTCTCATTTAATTGATTTTCTGTCGAACTCAATAGATTATGATATTGTTTTGTGAAGTATCAAAATTTAGGGTTATTGTTGGAATTGAAAGCGCTCTCTGCAAACTTACATTCTCAAATTCTATTTTTTTTTATACTCTGCATATTTTCTTGGAGCCTTCCATTTACACGCGTCATTTCTAACAAAATAAGTTACGTGGATATGACTATGAAAGCAAAATAAGAGCATCTTATTATGTATGCACACAAACTCCTTGCTTTGCATTTTACTGCTTTGTAGAAACCAGTGATTCAACTATGAGATGTAGAATTGGTTACTGATACACTCGCACACAGTTGTGTAGATGAATTATAAATGCTATAAAATCTGGTTGAGCCTCATTGTTTAACTCTGATTTTTCATATGAAATTTAATTATTTGAAACATGCACTTTTTGACTTATCGGAGCATTATGTTATAGTAGGTACTCTTATAATTATCTAACTCACATTCTCAACAACTCATTCTCTAAATTGTTTTTGGCACTTGCAGAGTAATGTTCCTTACATTGCCCTCTACACTCTAAAGTTATTTTTCTTCCATAAAAATATCGATTACAATTTGGTAAATTAACGATGTATCTATCTGATGTTAGGTAATTTATGTACTTGGGGACTTTATTGTATCTGTAATGAATCTAACAAGTAGGAGATTTTAAAGTCCGAAGTAATTGACATCATTAGAAGGTATGCAGCTGCCGAAGAAGTTAATGTGAGTTTCAGTAATCTGGCTAAAGCTTTTCTGAATAAACATGTATCAGGGAACTAGTGAGAGACAACTTTTTTGCTCACTAACTACCCTCTCCAATTATGTTGGGATTACATAGTTTCATAGTGATACATGTTAGCTTTTTATAAATATATATATATATATACATACCGAATAGGTATTGGCTTACCCTTAACCGGCTATCAGGCCGAAGGGATGTCGTCCTAGGCCGGCATAATATCGGTCCGGCCCCAAAGCCCACTAAGAGTGGATCTCGCATAATGAATAGTCAGTTACTCTCCACTCAGGTATTCAGGTATTTTGTTACTACCACTCTCAGCTAGGATACTAGTAGAATTGAAGACATCAGATGTGCGGTAGGATACTAGAAGAATTAAACACATCAGATATATACTCGACCCTAGTAAGTACATGAAAACAGGAATCTCCCACAAAATTTTCAAGGATTCAAAATTTAAACAACTACACACCTATTTTGATTCTCTACCTACTATTGATGGCATAGTGAATATCGAAGGAGGTAAATTTTGTTCATATTATTATGTTTAATTTAATTTGATTTCAGGGACCCTAAGGGGTGGCATGCGCTACGAAGCCCCAAGCCTCCAACCAACCACAGAGTCTCCATTGCCCTTCGTTCTCTCTATCGGTTCTTCCGTAGTCACGCGTGGCAATTGGAGATTCATGCGCCGCCATGGCCTCTCGGATCCGCAAGAACTTCTCCTTCCGCGTCTATTACCTAACCCTAATCGCGTTCGCCGCTGCCAACGCCATCATCGACGCGCTCTGCGGCCCCCTCACGCAACCCGCAATAAAATTGTTGTCGTGGTTTCAAGGAATGCCGCTGATTTTACCGAAAAGCGATTCGATCCAGATTCGCGAGGTGTGGAACGATAACCTGGAAGAGGAGTTCGCGTTGATTCGCGAAATCGTTGACGATTACCCTTACATAGCGA
>BDMB01000084.1:145874-278406 GCA_016859785.1 Macrotyloma uniflorum | reverse complement strand
TGGTTTCAAGGAATGCCGCTGATTTTACCGAAAAGCGATTCGATCCAGATTCGCGAGGTGTGGAACGATAACCTGGAAGAGGAGTTCGCGTTGATTCGCGAAATCGTTGACGATTACCCTTACATAGCGATGGACACGGAGTTTCCGGGGATCGTTCTCCGACCGGTGGGGAATTTCAAGAACTGCTACGATTACCATTACCAATGATTTCTCCTTCCTCCGCTGCCCAGCCTTTGTCACTACTGCCGTTTCTTCGGCATCGGAAGCCCAATCGCATTCATCTCCAATTGCCAAAAGCAAGTTCCTGAATGGTTCCTAATTTTCCGATTGGAGTGTTAACTGCATCATTCACACGCCATAGGAGTACCCAAATTCAATTGGGTTCTCTACTGCAACACAGACACAGTGCATTTCTTTCATTCTTCAATTCCTTCACCTCAAGCACCTCTTCTGATTCTGAGTCAGATGGAAACCGCCATAAAGGTGACACCTTTACTGTGTCTTACCTCATCAACTCATGTGGGAGGTCCGCAGAACTGGCCAGGAAACTCTCCAACAGGGAGTTTTTTGAAGCCGTGGACAGAAACTGTTTTTCTGATGATCGTGAGCTACAAGCAGCCTTGAATAGTGAAATTGATCTGCAAAACAAATGGTTTAGTAATTTGGTAACTTTGAAATTGAACCACTGTACTCTACCATGTGCAATTCCATCTACTATTCTTCCTCATTTAGTGAGATTGGAAGAATTGGAAGTGTGGCATACCAACAAAGTAAAGGTAATTTTTGAAATGAGTGACACTGAGACTGTAAAAACAAAATCCCTTTTGAAGAAATTGATTTTAAAAGGGCTATGGGAGCTGACACATGTGTGGGAAACGAATAGTCAAGGACTTTTCATCTTTCCAAATCTGAAACAGGTCATTGTTGGTGATTGTGTAAAACTGCAGACTTTATTTTCTGCTTCCCTGGCAAAAAATCTTGAGAAGCTTGAGGAACTTGAAATAGCATGTTGTGATAAATTACGAAGCATTGTTGAAAAGGAAGAAGGCACACCGGGAAACATAGTGGAAAAATTTGTGTTTCCTTGTTTAAAGAAGTTACGGCTTTCTGAGTTGGGGAAGTTGTTAGGTCGTTGAAAAATGCCCCATTTGGTTTTTCATATGGTGGCATCAATAAACACTTGATTCCAAATGTTGAGGTTTTGAGGGAATGTGGTGTGCCCCACGCTTCCATCTCTTACCTGATGATGCATGCTGGGACTCTAGCCTACCCGAATCATTCCAAATTTGTGGAAGCTGTCAACACTACTAAGGAATTTGGGTTTAATCCTTTGAGAAGAAATTTTATTGTGGGTATTCAAATGCTTGCATTTAAGACCAAAACAGTGTGGGAATCAAGATTTGAGACTTATGGCTGGTGGGGATGGAACCGTGAAATGGCACTTAGAGCATTTAGGAAGTTTCCCAGTTTAATTTTTCAGGGGAGACATTTTCCAAAAAGATGAGTTTCCTAGTACAGGATATGGGTTGGCCATCAGAAGCTATTGCTGAATATCCTCAAGTTGTAGCTTACAACTTGGAGAAGAGGATTATCCCTAGATTCTCTGTAATTAAAATCTTGAAAACAGAAGATCCTGGAGAATCCGAATTTGATTCAGAATCAGAATCTGAATCCGAAGCAGAAACATTCTCTAGGTGATGAGAATGCGTTTGTTGAGGAGAAACAACACCTTCCCTATGGAGAATATTGTTAATGGGTAAACCACTTAAAGAACCACGTGATGTACTTGATGTCTCTGACTGGTTCATCCCTAAGTATCCACTTCAACTGAAATTGATTAGCTCACCAGGCTTAGGAATCACAGAACTTGAAGTACTATCATGAGAAACAGCCACGTTCCCCTCAGGTGATAAAGCACTGGACACAGGTACAGCTTCAACATACTTCAGTCCACCATCATGCAAATTTACAAACTGTGCTACACCAGAAGGATCAAGTTCTGAAGCAGAAAGCAAAAAGACCCTTAATTTGGGAGAACCGTCAAGAGACCTCTCAATCAATCTCTCGTCATATTCTCCAGATCATTGGGGGCAGGAAACTGAAACCAATGCATCAAGATCCTCATCAGGGAGCTGATATTTGATAGCTCACACATTGGCCTTCAGAACAAAAGGAATGGAACTAATCATCTGCCATAAAAAATATGAAACTTGGATCTAACTATGATTAAAGAAAGAGTGTGTCAAGCTTCAGATCCGGGATCAGTAGAGCTCAATTCAGCAGAAGATCCATGCAAGTTAAATGCATAAGATTCGAACAACTTGGACAGCTTTGGCTGCATGCCCTAGCATAGCTTCAATGTAGTTGGGTCCAAATTCTTAAACTCCTGATAAAAAGAATTTATTTCCTCTTCTGTAAGACCTTCATCCTCGTCTGAGTTCTCCTCCCAGCCTCGTCTGAGTTCTCCTCCCAGCCAAGAGAACGAAGGAATGCAGCTTCTTCCTCATCTGGATATATTGTAGCACAGGGAATTGATTCTTTCTCTTCATTATCAGAAATTATGTGAACCTCTTCATGAGCATGGGCATTACCGTTGCTGGTCTCACACGAACAGAAACAAGAATCCTCTCCTCACTGCCTGTTGGGCCTTGCATTGCGTCCTCCTTTGCAATAGGAACCCATTTTCCCTACTTTCTTTCTAAAACTTCAATGCCACCACCAGCAACAAGACCATGTCCGGAATTCAGTGCACCCCAAAAGGTCACTTCGGTATTCAGTTATTTTATTACTTTTTAAGTTGTTTTGTACTATTGTATGGAACAGAAGGGCCACCGAAGCTTTCAATCCCCAATCATTATCTGCGCAAACGCAATCTGAAATCAAAAGGCGGAACAGTAAGAGAAGAAATCCAGCAGCTTATTGTATTTTCTTCTCTGGTCCTCATAGCTTCATTTACATCAACATTCGACACAACCCAGAATGCAGTTAATATCAAGATCATTGTCTAGAAGAAGCTCAGCTGAATGCCAAAACTACAAGACAGCCTTTGCTATCTTCCCAATTGTGCAGCAGTATCTATCTTCCAGAGACGCTCCTGTACCAAATTATTTGCCAACCATGCCATTTCTTCAAGAACAAAACCCCAATGTGACTTTCTGTGTTGATAATGAGACATGGTTGATCATCAGAGGTGGCACTCCTAACCTTTTCAGCTGGAGCAGTCTGAGGAGGTTCTGATAGTGACACATCCACAGCTCACTAATTGATTACTTCTTCCCCCAATGTGACCGCTAATCATTGGGGTCTCTTACCTACATTCAATGGGCTCAAACCCTCGTTCAAATGGGTTCAAACCTTCGTTCGAATGGGTCACCATAATAAAAGTTTCAATCTAAGTGATGGGCCAAGTAGCAACTTAGATTATTCTACTTGGAACTATTAAAAGTGCAGAAGGCGTTTCTTCTATGGGCTTGATGACGTGAGGGTCCATTCAAATCATGTTATTATCAAGGAGCCCACCACATTAATCAAAATAAATGGCAACGTAGATTATTCTACAAGGCACTACTAATACCTCCAAATTATAAGATTTTGGAGAATAAAATATTACCGGTGCAGTATGTTAAAGAAGCATTCAAAATCTGCTCTAGTTCATATCGGTGACTCGGATGCTCGTCAACTTCATTGTTTGGATGGGTGGTTATTCTGGAAGCTCGAATCATCCAACCCAATGATATCCAATTGTTAGGAAGCATAGTGGAATTTCAAAAGCTCATACTTCAAATGGAAGAATCAAGCCATTCAAGCCGAAGCCCATCTCGGTCAATTATGACTTAAAAACAAGTCATCCTCCGAGTTCATCTCGGTCAACTATAACTTAAAAACAAGTCATAATTCGAGTCCACATCGGTCAACTATGACTTAAAAACAAGTCATATAAGAGAATTCACCTAAATATTGGTGACGCTTGGCCGAATACCTTCCCGTTCGCTAAGAGAATTCACCTAAGTATCCGAATACTCTTAAGTCCGCTAAGAGAGTTCACCTAAGTGTTGGTGATGCTTAGTCAAACACTCTTAAGTCTGCTAAGAAAGTTTACTTAAATACTAGTGATGCTTAGCCGAACACTCTTGAGTCCGCTAAGAGAGTTCACCTAAGTACTGGTGATGCTTAACCAAATACTCTTAAGTCCACTAAGAGAGTTCACCTAAATACTGGTGATGCTTAGTCGAACACTCTTACCTTAAAATAGTCACCCCCGAGTCCATCTCGGTCAATTATGACTTAAGATAGTCATCCCCGAGTCCACCTCGGTCAACTATGACTTAAACAAGTCATCCTCCGAATCCACCTCGGTCAACTATGACTTAAACAAGTCATCATCCGAGAACAATCAGGCAGCTCGGCCTCATTCGAGAACAAATAACCTCTTGGTCACTCGGCCTCATCCGAGAACAATCTGGCAGCTCGGCCTCATCCGAGTACAACCTGACACCTTTTTTATGAACATCTTACTCTTATCAATGTGACTATCAGTTGAACATATCCCTTAAACAAATAGTCGCCTCAGCCTTTTAGGCTTCACGACTAGAGGGGCTTGTGTACAGGATAGGTATCGGCTTACTCTTAACCGGCTATCAGGCCGAAGGGATGTCGTCCTAGGCCGGCATAGTATCGGCCCGGCCCAAAGCCCACTAAGCGTGGATCTCGCATAATGGATAGTTAGTTATTATCCACTCAGGTATTTTATTACTACTTTCTTTTATTATAAATTGAGAGTCAGATAACCAGGTAAAGGCACATTTTCATCATTCTGATTACTTTTTATATACTTATTAAAAAGCCTTGTTGATCTCTAACTGACTTGAGCGTCGGAGTGCAATCACAGGTACCCCTCCATTCGGTTCACTGTCGGCCAGGATATTAGAAGAATTGAAGACATGAGAGACGTACTCCCTTGTAAGTATAATATATATATAAAGAAAAAAAGTAAGAATGTACTTTTATTCAAACTGAGTCTTGTCTTACACAGATGAAAAAAAATTGTTTTTAGGGCATCCTCGGTGTATGTGTGCTAACCAACACAATTATTCCCTTGGTCTGGCTTTAATTTGAGTACTGGTATCATTGTATATTTGGCTGGTGGTGTAAAAATTTGTGTGGAGATATACGTAATATAATATAACATATTGCAATCACTTTTTTGACATCTTTTTCTAAGTTCAAAATGCTTTCACATAAAGTCATTCATGTTTCATCATCTGAGCACACCCATATTGAACAATTTTTTTTGGTTTCATGCTCATAAACATTTTCATTATTTGTTAGGAGTCTAATTTTATTTTCATTGTAACGTATCCCAAAATTTATAATGCTTAAAAATATAATTACTTTATCTATTTTTTATAAATTCATCAATTTTTATTGAACTATAGTTTAATATAGAAAGATTTTATTTATATAATAACTATTCGATATCATTTATCAAATACAATTGTATATTTATATAAGATATGTTCAAATAATTTAATTAGAAGATAATTTTTTTTTCATTATTTTCTTAAAACATTTAAAATTTATTTGTATAAAACAAAATATTAATTAACCAGATGTGAACATTCATATAAAAAAACTCAGAAATGGACAGATTCACATGAATTCATAATTTTTTTTTTAATTCTCACTACATGAAAAGTAATCTCAATTTCATAATATACAATTATTTTGTATCTATATTTAATATTCTTAATTATACATTTTTCTTAATATATTATCCTTTATTTCTATCATCATTATGTTAAAGTTTAGTATTTTTTAAAATTATCAACACTTAAAAATAACGTAATATCATACTCCAAATTATTAATTATGAATTTAAAATATAATTATTTATTATAAAAATTAATTATATAAAAATACACATTTTCGTGAAACGCTTTGACTTTTTAAAGCCATTCAGGGGCTTTTACGTCCTTTTCCTCTGAAGGCGGTCGCATGCATTGGATAGTAAGGGTGGGGACGCACGTAGCGTGACACAGTTGCGGTTCCCAAAAGACCCAACAGTTTTGGGCGCGACGTGGTTCATTTGCTTTCTCTCCCTCTCATCTCCGAAGAAGAATGCCACGCAGAGGAGGCGCTTCCCAGCGGAAGAGGCAACCCTCAACTCAGGTATTCATCAACCTTCCTTTCTCTTTCTTATAACAATCACGTCACCGTGTACAAATTGTCACCGTCTAATCAACGTACTAGTTGCGAAGGTTTCTTTGCTTTGTTTCGTTTTTGAGTGTTTTTTTTTCCAATTTTTTTATAATTTTTCTTGGTTTTGCCCTGAGTGAAACTTGTGTGCATGAGAAGAAGCCGCTTGATGATGTAGGATGAAAGACTCGAGGAACCGGAATGGCTAGGACTGGGGGAATTAGTTTTGAGTTTATACCTTTTAAAGTGTAGACTGGGAATTAAAGTTTAGAATTACTTGGCTTGGTTGAGTAAACCTCCATTTTAGTACCTGGAAGTGTTTAACTTTGTCACACTATTCCTCCAAACTAAGGAAATTTCAAATAAGTTCCTTAAAGGACAATCTGTCAATCACAGTGGTCTAAAAAAAATGTGTTACTTAGTGATAACATTAATATATGTTTAAGGATCAAAATGATAGTAAGTGTTTAAAAATTTAGATGAAACAACTAGAAATTTAAGGAACTTATTTAGATTTTTCTTAGTTTCAGGACTAATGTGACAACACATTACACTTTTAGGGACTAATGTGATAGAATGTCACACTTTCGTACACTTGAGTTAAGCTCGAGACTCATTTTCTTAGAGGAATTGAAACAACAAATTAACAGGAGAGGCATAAATTTTTTAGCTTTCTCCTAATCAAGCAAATTAAACGTGCTCAAGTTTTAGTTTCACACCAATTGATAGTAACAGAATATTTTTTTGAGTATTTCCCATTAATTTTGCAGAAGATCAAACTGGAGCCCAGCTAAACTCAGAAGATGGAAACAAATTTCAATCACCTAGTGATAATGGTTTGATAAAATCATGTCCAACAACACTTGCTGAGCAAAATTATTTTACTCATGAGTGATCAATGTTTATACTGAATTTCAGGAACACTAACTGAAATATCTCGAGAGGCTGTTGGAAAGCTTCTACGCCGAGCTAATAAAGTTGGCACTTCCAGAAAAAAAAGACGATATGAAATTACAATGCCCAAGAAATAATGAAAGGGTCCCAAATCCTTCATTTCAAATTATTTTGTTAACTATAATTTTAGTCTTCAAATTTCATCCATATCATTCTCACTAATTATCATATTATCAACATATAAGCTGACAATAATACAACCATGAGAACTAATCTTAAAAAAGAAAGCAGAATCATAATCACTATAACAAAATCCAAGAAAAGTAATAATTTTGGAAAACTTTTCAAACAAAGCCCGGGAAGCTTGCTTGAGACCATTAAGAGCCTTTTTTAACTTACACATCTTCACTGGATTATGAGAAACACATGGAGGAGGTATCATGTATACTACAATTTAAGAGAACATTTTTAACATCTATCTGAAAGATATCCCACTAACGAACAGGTACAACAACAATAAGAGTGCAAATGATAATCATCTTAGCAACTAGGGCAAAAGTTTCTACATAATCTAAACCATATTCTTGAGAGAATCTTTTAGTAACTAGACGAGCTCTATAATACTCAACAGACCCATCTGACTTTGTTTTAATCTTGTAGACCCATCGAGAGCCAATAGCTTGTTTTCTTGGAAGAAGAGATACTAAGTCTCAAGTAGTTGTCTTGTTTTCTTTCAACAACTTTATTTTGTTGTGAAGTATCAGCACAAGAAGTTTGATGAAGAATACCATCATAAGCAAGTAACTCACAAAATTTATTAGAAGTATACTTACTCACCACCCAAATCACAATAAAAACACTTAATAACAACAATATGTTGATTTTAAGTAAAGCACAAGAGATAATATATATATATATATATATATATATATATATATTAAAAAAACTCATAACAGATGTTTCATAAGATAAACCCAACAATAATAAGTATAATCATCAATAAATGAAACATAATAACGAGATCCAGCTTCGGTAGAAACTGGTGATGAACCCCATTTATCAGAATGAATCAAGTCAAAAGGTGCATGAGAGGTAGTGACACTTTTGGTAAAAGGTAAGGAAATAAATTTAGCAAGTTTACAACCACAACAATAAAAAATATCATTAGTTTGTAACTTGCCCAAAACTCTAATGGAGATTAAGTAGTTTAACCTAGAAGAAGAAACATGTCCAAGGCGAGAATGTCATAAATAAAAAATAGATGATGTTGAATTCAAATTAAAAAATGATAAATTAACACTAAAAGTTGCAACAATTGGAACTTTCAATTCATCCAAAATATAAAGTCCCCACCTGTTTACGGCTTATCCCAATCACTCTCCCTGATTGAGAATCTGTACATAACAATTAGTAGAAAAAAACAAAACTGAATAACCAAATTTACATAACTAACTAACAAAGACAAGATTTAAAGTGAGATTAAGAATATAGTAAACATTTGAGAGGGATAAATTAGATGTAGAGACAGATCTAATACTTGCTAATTACATCAAGGAGCCATCAACAGTTATAACAAATATAGTTAGGGCAGAATTTGAAGATACAAAAGATTTAGGATCATATGACATATGATGTGAGGCACCAGAATCAAGGATCCATAAGAAAGGGGACATAGCTTAAGAGTTCAAATAAGACAAACATTTTTAAGGATGAGGTAGACATGACATGTGACTAAGTAGTAAGAAATTGTTGAAATTTTTCAACAAGATCAACTACTTGAGAAATGATACCAAAATTGGACGAATGCTCAATGGGAGAAGTAACAAAAACAGATCGTCATGGAGTTATTTGTTGAAACTTTAATAATTTTGGGCGTCGTGCTTTCCAATGACATTTTTCTTTACAATAACTACATTTATCACGACCAACTTTTCCTTAAAATTTACCTTTATCAAATGGAGCAACAAAGACTGGTGGAGGAGTAGAGATAATTCCTTTATCATAAGTATCATCCTTTTTAAACCTTTTGTTGAAATTCACCCTTATCAAATGGAGCAACAAAGATTGATGGAGGAGTAGAAATAATTTCTTTATAAAAAATATTCTCCTTTTTATCAACCATTTTTAATTACACAGCAAAATAACAAGGAACAATAAACCAAAAAATAATATAACTAAAATATATTACCAAATTATCACATCAAATTATACAACGGAACAAAACTTCTAGATTGAATTACAAATAGTATCAAGACAAATTATATTGCCTTACAACAATTCTAATCACAAACCTAGTTCTAGATACCATGATAACATAAGAACAAGAAGAAAAGAGTCATGGGAAAGGGAAAAAAAGAAATAGAATTTTTTATAATAACATATGGGAAAACCCTAAAAGATACAAGTCATAACAAGAATATAAATAGGACAATATATCAATAGTATAAAGACTAAATTATCCTTAACTAATAAATATATAATATTCTATCAAGAAAATATTGGTATATATAGAGAACATAAAGATCACAAGTTCATCAGACAAGTAAACAATACCTACATAATTGGCTATTGTATAAGAATTATTAGGAAGTCTAATAAGAATTAGTTTAATTCTATGAAAGCAACTGAAAGAAGTGAGAGAGAGTATATGAGATGGTCAGTAGCACCTTTGTTTGGTACCCATAGGTCATATTGAATGTTACCTTTTTTAGGGTTACTTGTAGAAGCCTCGTCAATAATAGCATTAATGTTGTTATTTGTAGAAGATGAAGTTGCAATATTCGTGTCTTATAGTAATTTCAATAATTTCTGAACTTGCTCAAGAGTAAATTTCTTAGTTTGTTGCATATCTTGTTAACAATGCTACTGTTGACTGAGATGTTATTGGTAGTATGATCAATCCTTTGTTTAATCCATGAGGGAATCTATGTTTTGAATAAAATTTGTCTATAGTGTGATTCATCTTATGAGAATAAGAGCATTGTTTTTCATTAGTGCTTCTCCCTCTACCTCTTCCTTGATTCTTCTAGTTAGTGTCATATCCATTGTTGACACTAGGCTGCTATTTCCAAGTATTATGATTTCCATAAGCATTGATGTTGGTTAAATTATTGATCAAGATCTTATTCTTTGGAACCAAATTTCTAGTAAGTTGTCTCTCTTGTTGAAGAACAAAAGAGAACAATTTATGTTTGGGAGAGGTTTCATCATCAAGATTTGGGTTTTAACCGTGCTGAATATTTCTCCAAGACCCTTCAAGAAACACATCACATGCTCAAAATTCATTATTTTTTATCTTGTTGGATCGAGGCCCACTTCATTCATATGAATGGTAATCAAATCCATTTCTTCTCCCTTGTTAGATAGAGACCCGTTTCATTCATATGAATGATCATCAAATCCGATACTTTTTATATTGTTAGATTGAGGCCCACTTTATTCATATGAATGACCATCGAATCTTTTGCTTTTTATTTAGTTAGATCGATACCCACTTCATTCATATGAATGTTTGTCAACTCTTTTGCTTTCTCCCTTGTTGGATTGAGGCCACTTTATTCATATGAATAGTCGTCGAATTCATTATTTTTTTATCTTGATCGGGGCCTGTTTCATTTATATGAATGGTCATCAAATCCATTTTCTCCCTTGTTGGATCGATGACCGCTTCATTCATATGAATGGTCGTCAAATTCGTTGTTTTTTGTCTTGTTGGATCGATATCAGCTTCATTCATATGAATGGTCATTAAATCCGTTATTTTTATCTTTTCATATCAAGTTTCGCTTCATTCATATGAATGATTATCGAATTCGTTGCTTTTTTTTTAGGTTTGAGGCCCTCTTCATTTATATGAATGGTCTACTATTTTTACTTGTAGATTGTGATCCTTTCCATTCGTATCGATGGTCTCTATTTCTTTTCATATATCTATCTTGTTTCGAAACTCGAACAAAATTAGTGTTTTTATCTATACTTATCTTTTACAATGATAATATGTGAAATGTTACCTATTATCTTGTAAAAGTTAAATAGAGAGGACCAATTGTCAACACTCAATTTCGTTAAGTAATTAAAAATTGTATGAAAAATATTAAAAAATCAAAAAAGGACATGAAAATGTAAAATAAAAGTAATAAAAGAAGTTTAATGGAAAATAATGAAATTAACAATATAGGATAATGATTTATTAAAATTTTAAAAAATATATATAAAATTAAAATTACTAAAAAAATTAAATAGGGATAAAATAAAAAAGTTAGGATAAATAATAATAATAATAATATATAATTAAAAAAAATAGAAAAAAATTCTATATTTATTTATTTATTTTCTTTCTTGGTAAAAAAGAAAAGGCTTAACCCAATCCCAAAATTAGAATACCTCAACTTAAATATAAAAGATAAGAACATAGGAAAAGGGGACCAATAAGGTGAGCATGGAAAAAGAGGGGACATTAAACTGATTATTGGAGAGACTAGAAAGTTCCATATTAGAGGTATTTTTCTTATGCAAATGGTTCGATAATTGATTATATACTAGTATTGTGAGTTTTTTTTTTTTTTTTGCACGAGAGCTCCCCTTTTATCTTTAGGGTGTGTTTGGATTAAAGAGTGGATTGGAGGGAATGGAAAAGAAAAGAAATAAAGAAAAAGAGAAGGAAATGTGAAGTTGTTTGAATTAAAGGAAAAAGAGTAAAAAATAAAATAATATTATTTATTATTAATATTTTTTTAATTATTTATATTAAAATTAAAATAAATAATTTTTAATAATTTTATTTAATATTTATTATTATTAACGATTTATTATTTTAATATTATATTAACTATTTATTATTATAATAATATATAAAATATATTAATATTTGAATGTATATAATTAATTATATAAAAAAATATAATCTATTAGGTGTAGAAAGATGACTTTCTTCGCTTTTCTTCGCATATAAACAGAAAAAGAGAGAGGAAACAATTTTTTTTAATTCATGTTTTTATGTCTTGAATTTAGAACTTTCTTTCTAAATCTGTGCCCTCTATCTTTCAGTCTGCAGATCCAAATAAAAACATGAGGTAGCTTAAACCCAAACTAGTAAACTTGACATCAAGGCCTAAACTCCTCCCCTTTCCTCTATCCTCAACTTATACTCTCGCCTAGGTTGCCATTTCCAACTTCTTTGTTGCTACCATCAGGTTAGGGACCTCTGATTACATCTTTGTCGTCCTCGTTGCCCATGTGGCCATTGCCGCTAGCTCCTCCATGAGCTCCACGACGCTCCTAGAACCAAAGTAATGGCAATGTTGTCGTTGTGACCTCACCCCATTGCAACTCTATGAACCGTCAATGTCGTATCCTAACGAGTTTTCACTAGAGTAGGTACCCGAACACTTCATCTCACCCTTTTCACTATGATTTTTGTACTAGGTATCCCCTGCCGAGATCCCCACAGGTTAGAATGACCCTAGTCTTGACTTGAAAGTAAGGAAATAAGGAATCTCACCATATTCAGGATAAATCGGGTATATTCAAGATTCACCCAAGATATTCACCAAGGGATATGCTATCTTGGCAAATCCCATAATATCGGGTTCAAATCTGTTATTATTAAATATTTGTCCCTAATCCAAAAAAGAAAATAAACGGTCACAATAAATCTCATGGTTAAAGCCCATGGAGGTAATCATGTATTATTTTACATTATAAATAGACATGTCTAATCAAGGTAAAACACACTTAGTCCTAATTCTAAACCCTACCTACACTGAATTTTAACTTGAGGTTCGAAGTGTAAACACAACTGCCCTTACGCAGTTCAAAAGGAAATTAGGAACATGCTGAGAAGGAGTTAGGAACAGGTCGAGGAGGAGTCAGGAATAGGTTGAGAAGGAGTCAGAAAGGAGCAGTCTTTAAGTATCCTATCTGTATAAATATAATTTTCTTCATCAAGACCCAATGGTGTTCTATCGCAGGCCTCTAGCCCTCCGTTGGCGGGCACGCCCTCTTCTTTCCCCTTTTCCTCTTCCATTTAGTGTTTCTCTATTTTGTTGGTGTTTTGGGTATCTTTCTGTCTCGCTCTCCTTAAAAATATAAAAATTTAGAAAAAATTATAAATAAACTTATATAAATTAGATTATATATGATTTATTTTTAATTTATGAAAAAGTTTATTTTATTTTATTTTCTATTTTTTTATAAAAGTATTTAAGGAGAAGTTTCACTTAAACTGATCTTAAATATATAAAATATTTCATTGGGCTAAACTTCCTGCGTTTATAACTTTTTTAATTGTCTTTCATTCATTTTGAATTGGACTTTTTTCGATGTATTTTTTATGGATTTCCTTTAAGGGCCTGTCGGGTGTGATTAAGATTTTTATTGGCCCTTCAAAGAAATACCTTTTCCCACATTCTTTTTGGGCCAACATTCATCCAACCAGTCCACAACTTGAACCTGCATCAAAACTGTGAATAAATGCATCAAACCACTGTTTATTTATATATTAACATGTAGAAACAGTAAAAAGAAAAAAAAACTGTATTTTTCATTTTCGTTATCATTATCTGACATTATAAGAAAAGAAAAGATAATTGATCACTTAAATTGATATCATTATTAATTAAACCGATATAATCATTGTCTATTATTTATTATTATTAAATAAAAATTAAGCAAATTCTAAAATGACCTATTAAGTAAAGCTCATAAATATTATTATAATAGAATATCAGTATTAATTATGATTATTATTTATTTTGTCATTATTACTTTTATTAAAATTTTTATTGAATCTTATACTGCAATCAACAAATATACTTTCAATCAAGACTGAGAAATAAATAGTCAATAGAAAACCTTAAAGATAATAAAGGTTAACTTTAGGAATGTTCAACCCTGAAAGAACTTTATTTATTTATATATATACTCTTATTTTCAAATGTATTGTAAATAAAAAAATATATATAATTTGTTGTGTGACGTTTAAAGGCAAATTGAGGGCAGAACTACCCCGCCATAATGACATTGAAGATTTGAAGGAGATGGTGGTCCTCTAAATTGGTTGAAAATTTAAAAGTAGTACCTGTTAAATTGTGTTTAAACATATGAGGAGAGTCCCATTAAAATTTGTATTTCAGCCTAAAAAATGCATATGATTGTTGAGGACTTAAGTACTTGAATTGGCAGAGTTACAAAGTGTTTGTTTGGAAATGGAGGCATCTCTTTGTGGCTCCCCAACACCCACTGAAAGTGCTCACCAACTATGTACTCCCAAGTAATATATGATGTGACTTCAGGGATCAATATTATTCACCCAAGTTCTTTATAACATTCAATTAATATCCATTTTTACATTTCTTTTCTCATATATTTGTCTCCAGGCTCTATTCCAAATAACTCTGCAAATTACCTTCTTTTCAGATTTTTATTATAAATTTTAGATATTGTTCCAACAAAAGTTCAACTTGTAAAGATATTATCTCAAGATCAACTTAGATTTTTTCAAATGTGATCTTATCATACTACTATCTTGTGATGCTTAGAGATTATTTAAGGAAGTATTTGTAAACATCTTTATAGTTTTTCATTTTCATCTTTGATTACAAGAAAATATATTTTTATAAAAGAATTTTAAGTCTAAACTTAATTTTACCATTTATAAAATAAAATAGATATACTTATTTATATATTTTTCATATTAATTACATCTCTAAATAATATAATCTACTTATAATAATATAATGAAATAACCTTTTCAATAATATAAAATAGAAATTATATATATTTTATTATTTGAAATAAGATAATATTTTTTTTAAGATATTTATTTAATATTTATAATTCGTTAAATGTATTATATATCAAATAAGTATTAGTGACTTTGAAATAATTGAATTTCAATATTAATAAATAATTACAGTGAATTTTACATAATGGATAATTAGTTATTTTTATATTTTATTACATTTATTTCATTTCTGAATTCCATTTTATCTTATTTTATATTTTTATTAATTTGGACATCTAGTTAATTAATATTCATTTAGCGATCATCCTTAATATATCGCACTTAATATAAATAGATTATATTCAATAATTTTTTTTTAAACATTTATATATTAAACATAAATATTATATGAATATATTAAAAAAAAATATTCTGTAATAATTAATGTATGTTTGTAAATAATTATACAAGGTGAATTATTGCAAGTTATAACCAAGTGAAATCACATATAAGTTGAACCTATTTAATAATTTTGAGTGTTTTGATGTGTTTAGAAAATTGTTGTGGGTGAAAGGAGAAAAATTGAAAAGGTGAAAAAGATGGAAGAGTTGAAGAGAGTAGTGGGGTGGCAGAAGAGGAGGGGAGGAAGGAAAAGACAGTGTTTGTGGTGTGTGTTGATGAAAGATGATGATGATGAAGCATGAAACGCTACTCTCGTGTGCCTTTTACACCGACACAAACTTATAATTGCAGTCTTGCTTACGCACAAACCTTTGAAACTCTAAACTCACGGGAAACAAACCCTTCTCTCTTGTTTTCGTTTTTGTTTTCTCCTTCAAAAAAATGAAGTTATTATTGAAACTAAGTAAGTACTCATCTCTTCCTGCTTTAGATTGGGTTCGGACTCTGTTTTTGTTCTGTGGTCCACTTTTCTGGTCCCCTTCATCATCCACACTAATAAATACTCTCTCTTAATTCTTATGCTTCCCATTAAAATTATAATCTTTTTTCAATTCTCAGACATTAATTACAAATATTTAATTTTTATGTTATTTTTTCAATATTAGTTACTTTTAATTATGTAGAGATGTTGTTTAGAATGAACAAAGAAATAAAAGGCAAGATGTTGAAGAATGAACAAAGAAATAAAAGGCAAGATGTTGAAGAAATGAACAGTGTGGTGTTAACGTTGTTCCAGAAAGTAAATGATTCTTTACTTGTGTTGTTCTGTTTGAGTTTTGGTGATGTTTATAGACACATTTTGTACTTTAGAGTATTTGTGGAATGGGGACAAATGCATTTTCACTTTATACTAAAGTGAAAAAGATAAGATAATCGTATTAAAGTTACAAGTTTGAAAAAATGGTTGACTTGTGGAACAAGCACCTTGTTATTTCCACCTTTATAAAAGCTGAACTAACCAAACAACCATCTGAATGCTAAGTACATGTTTCATTTAGTCTTTCGAATTTCGAATACACATTTTAAATTAAAAAAAAATATAGAAATTGTTCAAAATAATTTTAATTTTAATTTATATATAAATTGTAGATCTCTATGTTTAACACTTAGACAATCGAATCACGTTTAGTTTCATGAAACATGTAATGTTGATGAAATAAGTTTAATTTTTGGCATGAAACTCTGTTTTAGGTTTTAATTTTTTTTTAAATTCATATCAAAATTTAATAATTAATATATTTTCCTCTCAACTTGAAACAAGAAATACTCGCATGCTATCAAAATTTAAATCAATTGTATAGTTAAATATAAATTTCTACCAGTAATATTTTAAAAATGAATTATTTATTAAAATTAATTTTATAACTGGCATATCAATCATTTTTAAATTATATAGAAAAATTATTCAATAAAAAAATTAGATGATATTAAATTAATAATGGAACTGAATATTCTTAAAAAAAATATATATTAAGAGTAACTGCTCGCCTACCACTTAAAAAATAATTAATATAAAGTATAAAGATTTAAAAATTTTACATTTATTAAATTTCATCAATATAATAACTATATGAAAAATTACGTTTGTAAAATTGGATATAATAAAATAATTATCATTTTTATTTTATTGTACATATAAACGTCTTATTATTATAATTTTGATATTATAATATATATATATAAAGGAGAACTAAAAAATAATTTACAATCTTGATTCTTATTATTTATCTTTTATAATTCAAAGATTAAAATAAATTAATATTTTAACATTTAAAATAAAAAATAATTAGAAGGATTAGAATAAATTTTTAAATTATATTCTTAAAATAAGTGAATTCCTTTTATATATAAATAAAAGATAATGTTTCACTATTTAATCATTAAATTGATAAAAAAAAACATGTTCTTTCAAATAAAAAGTATTTTTAATTTAAGTATATTTTAATTTATAAAATTTGGGATAATTTTTATTTTAATTTCCTGAATTTAAATATTTTTTAAATAATAAAATATTTTAATCTTTAAAGATGAAATTTTAAATTCTAAATATTAAAAATCTCATTTTAATTTTTTAAATTTAATATTTAAAAGCTAAAATTATATTATTTTATTTTGAAAAAATTAAAATAAATACTAAAATTATAACTATTCTAAATTTTAACTACTAAAATATAAATAAAATTTTATTATTTATAAAAGTTAATGGCGTGAATTGATTGTATTGTACCGTTATTTCTTTTGGCTCGTCTTTCTATCTCATAGTTCCGGATTCTGAGATCTCTATGCAAACAAAATCTTTTACTATTTATAAATCATGATTCCATTTCATATCATAAATTGTTTAATAATACCTTATTTTTCTCACCAAATTATCGATAATCATCACATTCCAATTCTTAGTTCTATTAAGAAATATATAAATAGAATTTAAAATTTTTAAAAAGTCTTTTTAATTAAAAAAAATCAAATTTTAATATTTAAAAAATTATATAAATAGAATTATTTATATAATAATATTACATATATAATCCTCATTAGATCATAAAACAGATAAAAAAATTTCAAGAAATTATCTTGAAAAAAAATAACTCCATTGTAAGAATAAAAATAGTAAGGTTTCACCCTCATTTTAAATAACTAAATTTTTTATTTATAAATTTTTTAACGTAGCATTTTAATTATACATAATTAATTTAAATTGAATCACTTGTATCTTTAAATTAATAAATCTCCTTTATATGAAAAATATAAATTTTATAATTGAATTTCATTTTTATTTAAAAAAAAAATAGAAATCTAGTTATATTATATACCATTTCCTTAAAAAAAACTATATATATATATATATATATATTAATTAAAGGTTTACTCTTAATCATATTTTTTATAATTTAATAATAGAGTTATTATTTAGATAATAGATTAAAAAAATATAAAAAGATAAAAAATAAAATTAGTTTACTTATTTTTTTAAAATAAATAGATCATTCCTTTTATGTATATGTATATAAATATATATATATATATATATATTAAATTGTCAAATACTTTTTGTAATAATTTGTAGTGTTGAATTTAATTTTGATATCTATGTATTTATAAATTATTGTTACTATGTTATATTTTAGAATTTAGTTTAGGGTTTTTTTTTATTAAATTATTAAAGAAATATAATTTAATTAACTGAGTTATGTATACAAAAATAAATGTAAACAAATTATTACTATCCAACTTCCTCTTAAGAAAAATAGGGTACCATGAGTAAAGATTGAATATTTGTGACAATATTTATACTATAATGGCTAGAGAAGAGTTAATAAAATAACTATATCATAAATTTTGTCTAATTTATATAAATATATATTACTGAAATTATAGTTTGGGACAATAAATACTATTTACTTACAATTATGAATTCATATAATATATTTAGTTATTGCTACATAGATGGCATGAACAAATAATCACTTCTATTATTTAATATTTTAAAAAGCACTTAAAAAAACAGAGTTAAATGTGATAAATAGAGTAGGTGGAATGTTTCTTTCAGAAAGTAATTAATGATTCTTCAAAAAGAGTCAGTCATCTCCAACAAACTCCATAATTGTACTTATGACTTGTTTAAAAATTTATCTAAAAATGATTTTTATTCATTTCAACATTATTTCTATTTTTATCTCTATTATTTGATTATTTTTTTTCCTTTCATCTCCAAGACATAATAAAAAAGAAATTTCACTTATAAAACTTCAATAAGGATGGAGATTTTCATTGTGAAGAACAAGTAATATGAAAATAAGAAAGGAGATAGAGAGATATAAATAGTGCCAAGTGACAACCAAATACTACATACCAACTGTGAATTGTTAATTGTGTGTCAGAATGGCGCAACAATCTATTATTTTGAAAGAAAAAAAAAAAAGAATATGCAGATTTTTTTTATTCTTTTTATGAAAGATAAGTTTTTTATATGATCGTTCTGGAATTAATTACTATAAGTGGATTAATTATTATGCGGCTAAAATACACAGTGCAGAATTTGTCTGCAGTAAAATAATACACAGTAATAAATAATGATTAAATAAATGAAAAGATGAGTGGGACTATTCTGGAGTCTGAAAACTATACGTGGATTCACTCGATTTGGTACGAGGCTCGCAAACGACAAAATAAATAAAGTTTTAGAAGACAAAGAGGCTCTGTTTAAACATTATTAAGAACAGAAAAGAAAGACACTGTGAAAAAAATAAGGTGCAGTAAACCGAAAAAAGTGGGAAATGTGATCTCCTGATACTAGAATCATTTAAAATTCAACAAACCAGAAGTATGATTACCATGAAAAGAAAATAAAAATACAATCTTTATAAAATAATAAAAAATATGATGTTATATAAATTTTTATATTATGAAAATTGTTAAGATAGTTTGATGGTAACTTTATTTTAATAAATATTAAAAATTAAAATAATTAATATAGGAATTCTTTAAATAATATATAAATGGGGTATTTTCTATCCATATTTTTGTTAAATTGAAATAATGTAACATCAAAATATTATTATAATTATGGAATTTTTTATATCATTTAAAAATATATTTTCCTATAATTAATTTTTTTATTAAAAAAATCATAACTATATAATTTGTCTACTCTATTCAAATATAGCTATAAAGGTGGGTGAACATCCTCATATAATTATTACTTTTATAAATAAAATTATCTATTTTTAAGTTTTTTAAAAATTACGTGTTATTTTTTTAAAAATATTTTAGTGTAATAAAAATACGAAGCATCTCAAATATTAAAATCATTCTTATAAAATTATTTATTTTTAGTTTTATAAAAGTTTAATGATAAAAATGTAGAATAATGACTCCTATTAAAATATTTTTTTTTGAATTATATTATTTTAATATAGTAGAAATGTTAAGAGATACACAGGACAACCGTGTTTCCCTAATTATTATAATGACGCTTTTGAAAGAAGTGGGTGGTTGTAAGGTGTAATTTTTTTAATCATGAAAAAGTGATTGTGTGCAGCATTTGTTTAAATGATTTCATGCGACATTTTTTTCACCAAAAAAGAAACTATTTCAAGCATGTATGTTAATTATGATGAACTTGAAGATGATTAATACGGCCACAAAAATTGACGGACAATTAATACTATGAACATTACTTTATACTCTTTTCTGGCTATATAATTTTTCTTCTTTTTGAACTAAACAAACCTGCCAAACAGCCAGAAAAATAACAAAGAAAAGTTCTCAAATGATGTACAATTCAAAATTGCATTGCGTAAACAAGGGATTTGGGTAACGTAAACCATGGTAACCATGATTCCTTTCTTCTTATTTCTTCACCAAGACACACCTAAAATTGCACCAACAAATTTCTTCATCAACTAACATTTTTTCTTCTTCCGGGAAAGAAGACAAACCAGAATTCAAGCCTAAACTAACAGAATCAAACAACTTGCCACCAAACTCAAATTAAATAATGGATAATTATAAGGAACATGAATGATAGAAAATTTGCTCATCTATCACTACTATATTTCATCTTTATTTTATATTATTTATTGATATTAGTAAAATCCATCCCTTAAAGAAAAAAAACAGAAGGGGATAGAAGTCACAGATCATTGTTACAGTTATAGTCATATAGATTTTAATCCTCACTTTAGCCCATTAAAGAAAAAAACAAAGCCGAAAAAAAAAAAAAACAAAATTTTATGGGTTATCATCAAAAACCACGGCCAAACCAGTCACGACCTTCAGGCCAGAGAGCGAACCCTTGGGCTTCAGCTCCGGCGGCTTCCATTCGATCACCGCCGTGTTATCTTCACCGGAACTTTCTGTTTCCGCCGTGAATAAGTTTTGTTTCAAAAGTTGTTGTTCTTCCTTCTTCTCCTCTTTGAGGGAAGTGGTTCGAGTGTAAGGGGAGAGCCACTTGGCTTTCACATATTCAGCTCTTCTCCATGGTGGCACATGCATTCCCTTCTTCTTCAGACTCTGCTTCGCTGCTTCAGACACTATGGTCACGATGCTCTGCAACCGATCGCAGGGGCCAACGAATATGTAAGGAAGGTTCTGGAGAATCGTCTTGTACGCTTTGGTGGATCGAGCAATCTCGAATTCTGACCTAAAGTCAATGTCAATTAGAACCCTATCTTTCCCCATCGTCACATCTATATATTCATATTCCCCTGCACACAAAATTATAGGCATCAATTAAATTAAATCCCTAATTATAAACAAAATTTTAGGCTGATTGTAATTTCCACACAATTAAACTCCAATAATCCTAGTTTATCGATTCCAGAATTAGAAAAAGAAAGTACCGGCGGGATAAGAGGGAGATTTTTCCCAGCGAGATTTGCAAATAGACGCATCGTATCCGAGGGCTAACAATCCGTCGGTCACGATATTTCTGCAGAAAGTGTCCTTGCGCTTACAGATCTTATTCTTCTCAACGATCTTCGTAGCGTCCGCAAGCAAATTCCTCTCGTGTACATTCGGACACGCTACCAAACCCTGTCCAAAACCGAAATATGAGTTTCAGAATTATTATTTTCTCCTTAGAAATGCTTTCGCTTTCAAACACAACCCGCTCAAACCACCGTTTACCTTGAGAGTTTCGCACGCCTCGCTGGAAGAGTAATTGGAGTCGCCGGAACCGCCGAACGAGTTTGAGTCTTCGTCAGAGCTATCGTCGTAGTTCCGATGGAAGCAGTTACAGCGGTTGCGGTGTGACACGGAGTGCTTCTCGTGAGTCTCCTCTATGAAATTCTGCACCATTTTCGCCAGACACGCCGAACTCGGTTCGAAATCCCTGGACTCGTTGTTTGTTTCCTCGCCACCGGCGATCTTTTCTGGCGCTGAGTTTCTCAGAACGCCGGAGAATTGGCGCTCAAGGAGCCGCTTCAAGCGCGACTTCACAACCGGCTTGGCCAGTTCAAGCCGAGACCCATCAGGAGGAACCTGAGAATCGATTGGTTGAATTTTCATCGGAAAAGGCATCACAATACAAACTCACAGAACGCTCCCTCACTTGCTCGTCTTTTCCATTTCCGATTCTTGAGCTTAATTTTTAATCCGAGTCAGAACTCAGAACTCTGTAAAAAGTAATTAAACCTCTGAAGTTCTGCGCAATCACCTTTCTCGATTCTCCGCCTTGGGTTTTAAAATTTGGAGACGAAGAAAGTCAGAAAAAGGAAAAAGTAAAAAAATAATAATAAAAATAAATGTTCTGCCAAAACTGTAGACTCTGAAATCAGAGTAAGTCTATTCCATTTTCTCTTTTTTTTTTTTCTCCTATTATTATTATATAGTGATAATAATCTGCCTCGGGCTTACGAGACTAAGCATGGAATAACTTGAAAACTATGCTAAGTAAAGTTGCTTTTGCTTAGGGTTTGTAATTGTATTTGTACTACTACCAGATACGGTTAGCGTTTCCATACAGCGGCACACGTCAATTGGATCCCAAGATCACCAGCCACCGCCGGAGCCTCAACATTTCGCGGCAGTTGAATTTTCCGACGAATATGTTGCCGGCAACGAGGTTGGTTATGTCTAAGGAAAGGACGTGTTTGGTTGAGTGAGTTATAGGTTTCGTGCAGGAGACGGCTAGAGGAGAAGATAAAGAGGGAGTGAGAAAACAGAAGAGAGTATTTAAAGGGATGGAGGACAAAATTGTGATGAGCTGGATGGAATTGCCACGTGTAATCCTATGTGGCAAAACATGAGAAGTGCCATGCTGGAGTGCTGGTCTGAACCGGGTTTGAGTCAGGTCCATGGAGTCAAGTTACTCTTCCTTTGTCAAAACCTCACTGTAATGGCATGGCTATGGGACAAATTCAAAACCTTTTCATTTATGATATAATACTCTTTCTCATTTTACGTTCAATGATCTTAAGCAGTGTTTGGTATGTGAACTTTTTTTTTTTTTCATAAGTTGTTTTTTTTTAATCTGTCTAAATCTGTTTAGTTCAAGTTATTTTTCCAATAAAAAAAATATAATTACATCAGTAACTTTAGTCTCAAATGAATTTTCATTTCTTACTCTTTTTGATGAAAAAAATTAAAATTTATTATCAGGAATGTTAGATTCTTAAAAAAGATTTTAAAATATTCAAACTCAATATATGTATTTAACACTCTCAACCTAATATTTTTAGGAACATCAAAGAATCCTTAACCAAAATTCACTTCAGTTTTTTTTTTTTTTTTTACAGAGATTAAAGAAACAATTACTTAGGATAATTAATAATATTATCATGTGTCAATTTTATTAAAATATTCTATTTTTTCTTAATTTGTAACAATACATTATTAAGTATTTGTCCTCTTTTCTTATATAAAAGAAAAAAAATTATATCAATGTAATTTAAAACGGATTTGGATGTTTTTTTTTTCATTTATCTCTCTAACTATTTTTTTCTTATTTTTTAATTGTTAAATTTATTAATCTAATAATTTAAATTAATTGCATTCAATAAAATATAATAATACATTAAAATATTTTAAACACAGTTAAAAAACCTATTCACATTCATTTATATTTATTCACCATTTTTATATAACCCTTACATATTTTATTTTACAATTATTTTAAAAATATAGCTTATGATAATACATCTTTATAAATATATATATATATATATATTTTTAAATTATTTATATATATAGATAGTTACAATTTATAATAATATTTTTTTAAAAGATTAATACAAAACTTTATTATTTTTAATTTTTTTAAATAATATATAAATATTTTTTTTATAAATTTATAATTTTTTACTAATATTAGATATGTTATAATTGTAAACTTTTCTTATTTTTAATTTTTATTCAGAAGATGGAATACGAATTTGAATATGTCAAACAAAAGTATAGTATATTTAATTGCATTGAAAATCAATTTATATATATATATATATATATGAAAAAAAATGGGAAGTTCCGCTTCTCCCCCATCTCCTTTCATTCCTTTAACACATAATGAATTATTATCATTTCTACTATTTTTTTCACTATTTAATTTAAACAAATAAAATTTAACTGCACCTAAATTTTAAAATAATTTAAATAAAAAATTAAAATCAATTTGATAAGACCATTCTGAGATAAAATTATAATCTTGAAATGATCAAATTAATTAATACTATATGGTATTTTTAAAAAATTAATACTATTTTATAAAACTATAAAAAATAAAAAAAATTCTTAACTTAAAATTATATTACATAACACTATTTCTAAATAATTTAAAATCATATTTTTATCTTAAATAAAAAACAACTTAATATAAAATCGTACTACATAGTATATATTTTAAAATAATGATAAAAGTTTATTTTCTTAACATATAAAAAATTATAATATATAACACAATTTCTTAAAAAAAATTAAAATCATACTTCAAATCCAATTTCCTTAAATATGTAATTTATTAAAAAAAACATCTATTTTGATCAATATAAAACAAATTGTACCAATTTAATGAGCAAGTGGTTATAATTTATAACTGGCGATGAGTTATTCTAGTGTCTATTTTTTTTCTTAAGAATTTTTATTTTAACTCCCTCAAATGTAACTCCATACTAACTATAACCCATTGTGGAGTTTGATGGTATATTTTGAATGTTAAAAAAATCTTGAAAATACTAAAAACATAAAATATAATAAAATTTAAATTTATATACATATTAAAGAAAAGGTCAAGGCCATCTTTTATTATAACAAAGTACCTTACTCATTATAATCAACTTTAATTTTTATTTATTTATTTATTTAATTTTCATTTTCTTTTGAAATAACTTACTATCTTCTCTGATAAACTTTAGCTGAAAAATAATTATCCTAAACTTAAAAAAAATAAATAAAATATTTAAACTTTATTTGTCTAGACAATAACTTTAAAACTAATATTGTCTACGAACATATTTATAAAAAAAAAAGTTGAAAATCTTAAGAGAAGATGTGATTTTGAAATAAATGTAGAAATGTAGGAGAAAAAAACAAATGCCTAAACTCCAAAAGTTAAGAGGGGCTATTTTGAAAAAGTGCAGTTACATTGTTTTAGGGAAAAAAAAAATTAAAGCCTTAAGAGTGCAATTTAGCATTTAGCAGAGAATGTGGTCCTTCTTCTTGGAGCACGACGTTGACATGTCCTTCTAAACCACGCCACCAATCACATTGTAATTTTAATCCGTTGGATTGTTTGTTACAAAATGAAAATCACACAAGTCTTGGTTATGTGAAACATGCATTATTAATTAATAAAAAAATAAATTTGATACAAGTGTCTTTTTCGAATAGATAACAAAAGGGGAAATTTCCAGAAAAGGATAATTATAAAATAAAAATATAGATGGAAATTGTTGGAGACAATGCCAAAATGAATGATAAGGATGGCAGGATAACAATGTTATCTTTATTTTTTATGAAATAATTAAAAAGAGAGTATTTAAAAAAAGAATTAATGATAAATAAAAAGGAGGATTATGAGATAGAAGAGAGGTAATAAATGGTGGTCCCAGAATGAAGAAAAAGGAAAGGTGATGGTCCATGGGATGGTGTGGACCTCACACTGATGGAGATAATGTCGGGAAGGAACCCAACTGCTACCTGCTAACATAGTTGTGTTGTGGCCCATGAATATACTTCCCTATGCCCTAGTTTATCTGATGCTTCATGCTTCATGCTTCATCCTTGATGGGACGTAAACCCTTGTCCCATCTTTTGCGTCATCCATCTATATTGCTATATCTTTCTTATTATTTCTATCAAAATATTAAATTATATAAATAAGATTAAGATAAATACAGATTTTTTCATTTATAGTGAGAAAATGCTTCCCTTTGATTGGACCAGTGTAGGAAGTGAAACTAGTTTTTTTTTCTTTAAATAAAATAAAACAACTAATGTAGATTCTTTATCCTCGTTTCTTATTGTCTTTTTCTTTATCAACCAAAGCACAGGTTCTGGTTCATTCTCCATTTGTTTACACTAACATCGTATTTTTAATATGTTGAAGTTGAATTCAATTTACTACTTCTCAGATTTCATATTAAACAAATTTATATATATATATATATATATATATATAAATAAAGTGATATAAATTTTATTTTATTAACTTAATTTTATAAAAATAAATTAAATTTTAAATTTACTATTAATATAATATCAAAGCTTATTTAAATTTATTACTAATATAATATCAAAGCTTATTTAAATGTATGAAAGTTTATCCTAATAAAATTTCTTAGGCTGCTATCAATTCATTTATAGAATTTTATATACCACTATCAGTTTATTTATAAAATTTTTATTATTTTATCTAGTCGATTTTCCACTTACAAATTATTACATAAGTTGTTCAAAATCTGCAAAATTTATGAGTTCAAGTTTCTTCCAAACAATACTTAGGCATAAAAAGTCACCAAAAATATATTTCAATTCAAATAGAAATAATAAGTTTTTGTATGGATAAGGGTTATTTTTATCTGAAAACTACGTGGAGGGGTTAGGTTGATCCATTTTTATTTTTCTGGATCAATTCGTGCTTTGAAGCACGATTTCATTGTGTAGAAGTCGTACTTCATAATACAATTTTATAATTTTTTTTTTAAATACCATGAAGTTGTGCCTCACTTTTTTTTTTTTTTAAATGAAAGAAATCGTACTTGATAACACGAGTTTAGCTTTGTAGTTTTTTTTTTTAAATCAACTGAAGTCGTGCTATCAAACATGATTCAGGTTATAATTTTTTAATTCACCTCTAATTTTGTATTTATTTAGTTAGTTTCAATTTTGTTAATTTATCATTTTAGTTATGATTAATTTATTTAATTCATCATTGAATTTTTTTGAAAAGGATGAGATTAAAGATAAATAGATTAATTGAAAATGAAATAAATCGAAAGATATACATTGCAATTGAAAAGTAATTAATTAGAAGATTAAAATGAAAATAAATTAAAAGAGATACATTGTAAATCTTGTTCTTCCTTTCGAGTCAATGTAAGAGCAGTCTCTTGCATCTCTTTTAATTTCTACAAGGGTTGTTGCATAGCGCAAATCAGTAGTTTCAATAAACAATTCAATATATCTCCATGTCTGGTCACTTTGCACGCTTTTATGTATTATTTGAGCCTTTTTTCATCTTCTAATCATTTGTTGCACATCATAATCAGTTTTAATTTCTATGGAGTCGTGAAATGGTTTATTGTTGACAACTTGGATCGGACGTCGATAGTTGATCTTTTTTATCTGTTTACGGTCTCCATAATCTAGTATTTCACTGATTTATACAGAAATAATAGAAAGTTGAACACAAAATTTGAACGTTCTAGATTTAGTGTATGTAATTGAACAACTGATATTCGTTGTGAGTTTCCCTAAGCATTACTGATGGGTCACAGTCGTGATTGGAGTGATGGAAAAAGTGGTCAAAAAGTGTTGCAGTGACAATGATTAAGCATTATTGATGGGTCACAGTCGTGATTAGAGTGATGGAAAAAGTAGTCAAAAAGTGTTGAAGTGACAATGACTAAGCATGATTGATGAGTCACAGTTGTGATGGATAAAGTGGTCAAAGTCTTGCAGTGTATTCGACTAAGCAGTGTTAATGTGTCACATTCCTTATTAGAGTGAGTTTATTGTTTGAGTTTATGTTTATGGTTTAATTAAACCTCATATATTAAAAAAACATTTATTTCAATAAAGAAGACATCTATGGATATTTAAAAAATTGTACATAGTACAAAATGTTTACAAGACATAGATAAGTATGAATAATAAAGATACAAAATGCCTAATAACATGAACCAATTCCACAAGGTGGTCTCCTAGTTTGTCGCCTTGGTCGTCCCCGTGATTCTTCTAGTGGTGGTGGCGGTGGTGGCGATGGCATGTCACTTTCATTGCTCTTGTCGTCCTCTTCTATGGTTTCAGTGTTTGATTCTGATGGTCCAAGTTGTTTATATGATGGCGATGTAGCAAATAAATTTGTAGTTTCAGGAAACATTTGGAATGTCGATCCAACTTGTTGTGGTTCAAGATGCATTTGAGTTGGAAATGATTGTAGTTGCCTCATGTAATCATAAGAAGGTTGACTACTTTGACCAAAATTTTGTTGTGAAATTGGACCAAACTATTGATGACTACGCCTCAAATCATTATTCTTAATATTATAATTTTCTTTAAATAATAAAACAAGTGAATAATATTTTAAGAATTTTTTTTAGTCAATGGTCAACTTAAGATAAAATAGATGTAAAAGATTTATTTGACAAAAGGAAATATTTAATAATTATTTAACTTGACTTAAATACGATTGATAAATGCTAAATTAAAATCTATAAATAATAAATTCAAAATTTAATAATAAATGCTAGAAATAAGTTGAGCATTATTCATAATATAATTGTATGGTGTTCAATTATATTATAATTATAGAAACTAAATATTTTACTTACTCATTTCAAAGAAATAAGATAAATTCATGAAATTTTGACAATAACTTAATTGTTTTATAGGAATAAACTATTTACAGTAATATATAAACATTATAAAATAATACTACGTTTAAGGACCTATCTTTCGAAACCACCAAATAATCACCTTTACTCTTATTATTTAACAAATATATCATCAAGTTAGAGTATAGAAATTTTTATTCATACATATGTAATAACATAAATCCCTATACTCAGAGCAGGTTCCCCATTAACAAGAAGAAACAGGATTTGTCCTACCAATCAAATTCTCATCCAAGAGATGAGTATCTCACGAATCTTCTTACATAATTTCCTGAAAAATTGGTTGTAAGGGTGAGTTTCTTCCTCACCATATTTTTCCAACAAAAATAAAATATTTATATTTAACAATCATGAAAATGAATATCTGAATAAAAGAAATGATCTATGTAATTGAAAATTATACCTTAATAAAATTCTTTAGAAATCGATTTCCTAACATTGTCAAATAAGTTTTTGTCATCTTTCCACAACATCATTATTTAAATTCTCTCATAATTTCTTATCACGTACGCCAATCATATACCTCACTCACATCATCATTCATACTGTGATCACATTAGTTGCGGTACTCTAGGTACCGTGGGATCCCAAAATAACGCTGCCAACCCCACCACCTAGGTGACATTGGCCTTACGCTGGTGTGGATAGCCGCTGGTTGGCAATATGCCCCACGGATACAACGTGTGCGCACAAGCCCCTTTGGCAAAAAGTATAGTCAGCGATTCAGTCGGATAATGGAATGTGAGGCCTACGGCAATTCCCATTGCACACTGTGTACATCACGACATGGACCACTCTGCCACACTTTCATTCCCCCAGATTATCAAACCTTTCTGAATTATATCTTAGTGTATCTCTATAACTCATCCACACGGAAATTAAACTTAAAATGACATTATTGTCCAAATCTCACAACTTTCCTATCCTCTAGATAGTTAGTTCCAACTCCTCATCTTCAATTATTACTTACAATAAAAGAAAATCACTTTAGGGGTGCAAATAGTAAAATAGGGTGCAATTAGTAAAACGGGTGTAAATAGTAAAAATAAGGGGGTGCGAATAGTAATTTTAACTTTAAATTTTTTATTATTATTTTTTTGAATATTTTTTTTGTGGGCGCTGAACGAATTTTGCCTGCGTTGAGCGGATTTGCTCCAGTGACCAGTGTTCTTAAATGCGCTCAGTGGATTTGAAATTCGCTGAGCAGATTCTTACATAGCAAAGTAAAATCTCATGGTTTTCAGTGATTTAATCATTCATTTTCAAAATCAAACACATACAAACAACAAACAACCCATAAAACATCATACATTTTTTCTCTTTCTTTCTTTTTTTCTTTTTTTTTTAAACCAAAATAATAATAAATATAATAATAATTCCTATTATTATTATTATTATTATTATTATTATTTAATCTAACACACAAATAAAATTTATATCTAAAATTAAGGGTGTTACAACTTTTTTGAGCAAAATTAGCTTGACTACTCTGACCAAAATCAGTAGTCATTGTTGGTTCATCATACTGCAAATAAAATTAGAATAACAAAATTAAGGAATCATAAAATATTTAAAATCCAAATGAAGTAGATATTTTCTTACCTCGTCATCTATGTCTTGTTGTTTAGGAGAAATGAAGCGGATAGTCGTTGGAAATACCATTACATGTACATAGTGTTTTCCCGCAAATGACCACTTTCATTGAACATAACTTCATCCACAATATGATTATGACGATTATTCCATAAAGCTATCCACTATTTTTGAAATAGTGGCCAAAATATCTCTATTCTCCCTCTCATATCTTGCTTGTGTTACTGATCAAAATTAATTGGGTTTGTAGAAATATGTTGACGAATGCCAAATTGTCTCATAACCCGATCAACTTGATGAAACTCTACAGTCGCAAAACAAATGATAGGAATTGTAGTACGACAAACAAGAGAGACTTCGACATTTATTAATCTAGATATGTCTTTCCTACGATAAGGAGTCCATAAAAACTACAAAATAAAAAAAGTAAGTTATTTAAGTAAATAAAATGTATTTGCAAAAAAAAATAAAAATAGTAAAAATTTAAGTAATGACATCCTTTGGTTTTAGAGTATCCAATGTGCTTCTTAAATCTAACCTAATTATTTCTATAATTTCTAATCTTTAAGTTTTATATCCTAAATTTATTATAAAATATACTATATATCATTGACATTGATTATTTTTAAATTACCTAAAAACACATAAAATTGAAATTAACATTTGCAAACAAGAATTTTAAAAATCAAAACTGAAATATAAATTAAAAAACCTAGAACATGTGAATAAATTGAAGGCACAACAAATAGCAAATACTAGAATAGTAAAACCAAATTCAGAACTAGCAAAATTGCAAATTGGATTTAAAAAATGAAGCTGATAGCAAATATTAGAACATGAAAACCAAAAATTGGAACAATAAAATAGAAATTGGAACCGGAACTGAGAAAAGCAAAATTGGAAAACTGAGAAACGTAGCTGTGTGTACCTATTTTCTGCAGAGATGCTTCACTCCTTCACAGATGAATATACCTCTTCTTAAAAGCACCAATTTCTCTCCTCACAACAACCTACACATTTTATAATTTTTTCACATATTGCACCTTATTCTTGCTTTGCAGTGAGCTTTCAAGTCAAGAATGGTCTCCTTTTATAAACTTAGGATCAGTTGTGCATTATAAATTACAATTCAATTCTGTGGCAATTGATTGCTTGTTTGAATGACCACTGCATGCTGAACTGAATCACTAATTCCATGTGCCAAGATTTCAACACACATTGAATGTAGAATAGACACTGCACCTCACGATAAAGCTGAGACCATGTGAGAGACTTCAATGTCCTATAAATCAATTCTAACCCCACTCAAAATGTGCCCACATCTGATTCAACTTTCTTCTAGGTGCATTGCAGCTTGTCTTAGTACTAATTTATCTACCAATCATAACAACTTAGATTCAACTTTTATTTCTAGAGTTATTTATGATATAGTTAAAACACATGTTAGTCTAGCGTTAAAAATAATAATAGCAGAAATAAAAACCCGTTATGGGTATAAAATTTCATATAGAAAGATATGGATGACAAAATAAAAGGCCATCGAAATAGCCTTTGGAGATTGGGAAGACTCGTATAACGAGCTTCCAAGATGGTTTTAAGCGCTACAAGAAACTAATCCGAGAAGTTTGGTGCTATACAATGGTTCTTGTCTTCCACCTTCTAGTCAAGAAATTCGACCAACATATGTGTTAGAACGTGTTTTTTGATCCTTCAAGCCTTGCATCGACGGATTCAAATACTGCAACTATAAAGATACATTTTTTACCGGAAAATACAAAGGGATTTTATTGACTGCAACTACTCAAGATGGGAACATAAATCTTTTCCTACTAGCATTTGCAATAGTGAAAGGGGAAACTAAAGAGGCATTACGTTGGTTCTTTTAACAGCTTCGGCAACATGTGACGTCTCAACCAAATTTGTCAATGATTACTGATAAAGGGAGAGGAATCTTGGCAGCTTTAGAATCTCCACAACTAAATTGGTTCGATTTGACCTCTTTTTACTGTATCAGACATATTGTATCAAACTTCTAGAAGAAGTTCAAGAATCAAGAGTTCAAAAATAAAATCGTTAACATAAGTAATCATTCTTTCAAGTACTCTCAATTTGCAATATTTATGTTTTAATTTGCTAACTCTTTTTTCTTGTATTTAATAGGGTATGAGATGAGACAACCATATGTTGAAGCAAAGTTAGCTGCTTTGCGGTCAGAGTGTGAACAAGCTGTGCAGTGATTAGAAAAAATTCCATTAGAAAAATGGACTCAAACCTTTGACCATGAGAAAAAATATGGTCACATGACTACAAATTTGGCTGACTTTACTAACTTAGTATTAAAGGGAGCTCGATCTTTGCCAATCTACGCTTTAGTAAGAACCACATTTGAAAATATTAATTCATGGTTTGTAGAGCGCGGATCGAAAACTCAATGCATGTTAAAAACTGGCCATCAATATCTTGAAGAAATCGTGACTGTGCTAAATCAGAATTAAGATTATTCAAGGATGTGTCATGTGCATAGCTTCAGCAAAGATTATCAAGAGTTTGATGTTGCAGAAACAGTAAATATGCGTATTGGTGGCTCCCCAAAACACTTCACAGTAAAAATAAATGACTTGTGGTGTAATTGTGGGAGTTTCAAGCTCTTCGACTACCTTGTCGTCATGTTATGACTATGTGTTCCTTTGGTCACCTTGAGATTGGTCAATTTATTGACCCCGTCTACAAATTGGAGACCATTTTCAAGGTTTATGAAGTAGAGTTTCATCTTGCGCAACATGAAGATTATTGGTCTACCTACACAGGACCAAATCTCATACCTGACCCAACTACAAGACATAAATTTTCACGAAGACCTGCTATAAAATCACATTCATAATGAAATGGATCAACTGAATCCAAATAAGCCCAAAAAATGTAAAAGAAATTGTCCAAATAGAAAATAATGTAATATTATTCTTTAAATGAATATGTATTTCAATCTTTTCATTTACATTACTTTTTCACCATTATTTGTAATATAATTAATTTATATTATTAATGAACATTGGGAAATTAATTTAAATATTACAAAATAAAATCAAAATGGATATTTTACATAATCATAACAATTTTTACAAACAACAATTAAATACATTAATCATTAATTTTTTTCTACATACAAACCCTAAAACCTATGTTCAATAATTTAAAATCAATTAAAAAAAAACCACGACTTCAATTTTAATGAATTTTAAAAAAAAACTACGAAACTAATAGCATGACTTCATTTATTTTTTTTTTAAAGAAAGACTTCTACACAATAAAGTCATACTTCAAAACACGATTTCACCCAGAAAAATAAAAATAGGTCAACCTAACTTCCCACGTAATATTCTAATCAAAACAACCCTTTACCATACAAAAGTAAAAAATAATATAAACAATTGAATAAAACATTTTTATAATTATAATTTCAAAATATATAAATAAATAAAATGAAATGAAAATTATTAACATTTATAAAAATTAGATTTTATAATTCAGATTTAATTATAATTTTATAATGTTGTATCTTTCTCGTTCTTATAAAATATTAATAATATTTAATTTATAATTATCATATTTTAAATTGATTAATAACTGGTTAAATTTAATTTTTATCTTTATCTTGTTAATTTTAATAAAAAGAACTTCAGTAATTTTCAAATTAGAATAAAAAATATAATAAAATCTTGAAAGATAATAGTTTATTAGGACACAAATTCTTTCTATCTTTAAAAAGAGCTAGATATTGGAAAATTGAAAATTGTTGGAAAAAAAAATTAAAATCCAAACCTTTGAAGGCACAATGAGCCTAGTTGAAAAAGGTAGATGCCATTGTGAAAATTGAAATATTAATACATACAAAAATAAATAAATAAGAAATAATTATAAAAAAAATTATTATAAATTTAAATACATAAATAAACTCCAATAAAATAATGCATTATAAATACATATATAAACATGGTAATCAATATTACAATCATATTAAAATTTAAGAGTAGTTTATGTGATATAATTTTAAGAAAATCAAATTTATTAAAATCTACTATTAGATATAATTTTGAAAAGATGATTAAGTCTAAGATGAGAGACCATTCAAAAAAAGCTATCTCATATGAGTTTCATTATTATATAAAAATTTGTAACATTGAAGAGTCACTTCCTTTCGACAAATTCAAGCTTACCAACATGTCTCTTATGTCACTTTCGGGATATTTCATAGTTGAAGTGTGTCTCAGTAGTTCATTCCATTTTGTCATAATTGTCATCCATCTCTCAATTAGATTATATTAGTGTTAAAAAACTTGTTGTTAAGACTAGGTTGCCTAATGATTTACTTAAAGTCTAAGATAATTATACATCAAACTTTTGATGTTAACAAATAAATCAACTTTTTATTATATGATCTTTTAACATTTTATTACACTCATATTTGACTAGACGTTATATATGTTATTCCGTGATATAAACTACATGCAATGTATATTAGTTATTCAAGCATTAAACTATGTGTGCTTAGTTGTCCAAAGCAATACACAAAACTCTAAAATAATCTTATCTTTCGAAAGTCAACTTACTCATTTCATATACCTAAAGTGAAAGAAATCATGTGCTAGAAAAAAAAGAGAATGATGAGACCTCGAAAAGTAAAAAAAATTCTTCATTAGAAGACATTTCAACACCTAATTTCTTGCGAGACAAAAAAACACTGAAAAGTATCTATACCTTGTTAGAAGAAAACAACAACTACAATATTTTTTAGCAACAATTACCTTTCCAGAAAGGTTATAAATTGGATGCAACACTATATGTAAAAAAAATAAGGAATAAATAAAAGTAAAGCAAAAAATTCTTCAAAAAATTATGTTCAAGTACTCTTTATTTTGTGTTATATTCTTTATTGTAAAAAAATCACAGTGTCTAATAGACAAATATACTGTTAAGAAAAGCTTTTTAGATATTATTCTTTGAAAAGTTATCTCAGTAAGAGAAAGTATTGTAATTTCTATATTCTTTCTATAAAAGTTTATTTTTTTATAAATTTTTTGTCAAAAACTTTGAATTGTCAAAAGTGAAATTATGTACTTGTGTCTTAACTTAGAAAGTGTTAAGTGTTTATCTAATATGACATTTGTTCATTTGTGTAAACCTAGAATAGTTAAACTTGTTATAATCATTTATTGATGGGTGGAACTTCTCAAGAATTTTTGTGAGAGAACATGACATTGTTTAATTAGAGTGAACCTATATAAAAATAAGTGTTAGACTCTTTATTATTTTATTACATAGTACATCCGCCTAAACAAATTTTATAAAAATATTTTAAGATATTAGACGTTTTATATATAGATTATTTAACTCCTATATCAAGGTGTTTAATAGGTTGTAACTGTATTGTGATGTTTATGGATACTCTTTAATCATGTTTTTATGATTGATTATATCATCCAATTTTTCTAATATTATTATCATCATAGGAAAAGGGTTAAAGATATATTAAGAAAAATAAATATTTTTCCAAAATATTAGAACAATATATTATAAGAATCCTTGGGAAGAGTTTTGTCGAAGAGAAAGAAGAATAAACTCATTTAAAAATAATAAATAAAAAAGGACAATAGTATCAACCCACCAATTCCCAAACCACTTCAAAATTGTTACCCCTCATGCCCATACTTCATTGCAACATTACAAAGTAAACACCCATGACCTCATTGTTATCCTATGCAAGCGCCACTTGTCACATCCTCCCGATCATTATTTTTGAAATTTTGGTGTTAATCAATCCAAGTTATTTCTTAGAAAGAAAATAACATTTGATCTTATTTCTATGATATATGTAATATTCTCTATGAAACCTATGAAACTACCTTGCCTAGTTGCATTTGACTCTAATGTAAGGTGTGACTACCATGGTGGAGCTATAGGGTATATAACTGAAAATTGAAAAATCTTAAAGCATAAGTTTCAAGATCTCATAGAAGCTAATTAAATTTCACTAAAGATGGTTACAATGTGACAAATTAGTTACTACCTAGTCTTAAAAATTAAAGTTATCAAAAGAAGTTATGATGGTTATAATACTTTTGTTAGGTCCTCACCCAATTTATTATGATTTTGAAACAATAATGTAAATTCCTATAGATTTGCTCCTAAGCTTTAGGATATTCTAGTATCAAATGGGTGTATAAGTTTTTCTACATCCTCTAATAATAAAATACACTTTTAAATTCTCTAATTCCTTGTCTTGTTCTTATTCTTCTTGTCCTTTGATATTTCTTAGTAAGTCTTGCTCAAATAAATTTTCAAAGATCCAATACCTCTCAAGAGGTTTCCCTTAAATAAAACTTATGAGAAAAAGGGAGAATCTAAATGGCAAGTCTATCAAGCCTATAAGGATAGTCTAGATAAAAGTTAGGACACAAAAATAAATAAATAATGTTGAATTTCTAAGAGTTTATCTTAGAGTTTAGAAAACAAAACAATCATTGATTGAACTGATGTAGGACAATGTTTCACTATTCAAGAAAAATCAAATATCCTTTACCTATTTTGATTTTAGAAATATAAAATTATTTTTTCATGTTATCTCAAACAATGATCACACTTTAATTGAAGTTTAACATATTGTTTATATCAATTTCATATGACTATTTGTTTTTAATAAAAGGGAAGAAAGAAAGAAAAAAAGAAAAATAAGATAATAAAATTTCTAAAAAAAATCACAAAGTTAAAACACATAGCATAAAGAAAAAGAGGTAAATAATGCAAAATGCTTGAAAAAAATAATTGTAGGAGAAATAAATATGATAAGGTGTTTGATGTAGTAGCAAGTTGAAGATCCTTATTTTAAATATCCCTCAAACACTTACTTTTAATTTTATATCATTTTCATTATAATCTATTTAGCTTCTGATCATGTTACAAGACTAATAAATACTAGTAAAAAATTGATTTTTTTTTTCTTCTAAACTTTTATGGTAAGACAAATTTTGATTCATTTAATATCCAAATAGAATTTTGTTTTGGATTATTTAAAGGTAAGGAAAGCCAATTAAACAAAATTATTCATGATTTATTAGATTATTATGTGTGTTTTTGTGTTATTATGTGAGATTTATGAAAACTATATTGATTATTATATTTGAAAATGTAAATTGGGTTTCGCTTTGAGATTGAGACCCTATTTCGGCTTGATTGTATTTCGAATTTCGAAAAGTGTTCTTCATGAAAGTTGTAGGTCTAGATGTTATCTAACTCCTGGCTTTTATTCCACCTAAAAAGGATATGTATAACTCAAGATACGATTTTTTTCCTAATTAAAGGTCAAGATGTCTAGAAAAATATTCACTTTGAAATTACGAACCCCTTTTGGGATATTTTGGTTACAAATTTGAGAAAGTTTCCTCCATAACAATTTTAGCTCTAGATGTTAGCTAATCAATGACTTTTATTTCACATAAAAATAATGTATAAAACATAAGATATAAATTTTTGAGTGATTAAAGGTCATGCTGCGAGGATGAGCGAAACGTTTTTGAAAGTATTTTTATTTGAGCGAAAGTTTATATTTTTTTGGATAATCATTCATGTTCTAATTTATATTAAATGAGTATATATATGTGAAATGTGATAAAATGTTATAATTAAATTATTGAGTTATGTGATGTGTGATTTAGTGATGTATTATGATTGGAATTTGATTGTGAGATGATATTGGTGATAATAATGTGAATTTTGTTTTGTGAATTGTGACTAAGGTCATAAGGAATTGTGATGGCAAATGTGTCAAGGAATTTGTTATGGCAGGGAGCCAACGTAAATAAAATGACATTGATTGATGTTAATGAGATTGGTTTGATATGATTTTTGGATTGGTTGTGTGTGTTTTTGTATGTAAGCCAGATAGTTACCACATGGTACTATTTGGTATAGCTTTAGTGTACATATGGAAATCTAGAGATATCAGATGGGGTATCCAGACTTCTAATGGTATTCTAGTCATGTAAACAAGAGTACTATGTGGTGAGAGGTCAAGAATTTCATATAATTTTTCAGAAGAGTCTGTCTAGAATATTAGGTGTTGTGAATGAGTGAGTGTGATGAATGCGTGTAATGAATGTGTGTGATTGAGAACGATTATGATGGTTTGAATATTTGAATATATTTAGATAAATGATTGTGATGATGAAATTATGAATTATATATATTTTGATTGATTTTGTTTACATTAGCTTACTCTTTCTGTTTGTGTTTGTAGTTTTGTTGATACTGCGATGATCGTGTCGTTACACAGGAGCAAATAGCAATGTAGGGGAAAGCTAAAACAAAGTTTCAAGTTTTGCCTAAAAGAGAATTAATCTTATATTGATAAATAATTGAACGAAGTTTTTGTAAAGACTTTATTCTTAAATGAAATTTTATGTATTCAGATGTTTCATGTTATATGATGTTTTGTAAATTATTAATAATATATTGGTAGATTTTTATTCCATTATAGTAACAAAATAGGTATATTTTTGGTATCTTACCATCATCATAATTTAGTTGCTAATAAAATTAAAGAAAAATAAAAAATATAAAAAATTCTTACTATCAAATAATTTTGTAGAAAGTCTTATGGCAAAATCCTCACCACTGAACATTCACTACTCAAGGAGGTTGTTCAAGAGATTTTCATATTTATATCTTTTTCTTCTCAATTATTATTTGGGACAAATTCTTTATTATTTTATTATCTAATTCTAGTACTCAAGTCTTCAATTGAAACAATTTTCTTTTTTTTTTATATCCTCTATTAATGTTTGTAAAATTTATTTGAGATAATTTATATATCATTTCATCCTCATTTTATCCTATAGTTGATCAATCATTTTGATATTCTCCTTGTGTCAATTAAACTTGGAATAATATAAAAAAAATTAAAATAATTAGTATTTATCCTATTTTCATATACTTTTTTTTTTACTTTTTTTTTGGGATATCTACATATTTATTTTTTATTAAAACTCAACTCTAAAATAATATTTATTATATTTCACACGAGAGGTTCACTTCGTTCACATAAATTATCTCGGTTTCTATTCTTATAATGATTTCTCTTAAAACATAAATAAAATTAATATTTTTATCTTTATTTATTTTTTATTATAATAACGTGAAATATTAATTTCTTATAATAAAAATAAATAACAAAGGATAATTTTCAATATAATTTTGTTGGGATAATTAATTAAAATTATTGAAAAAAAGGTAAAATTAATTAAGAAATTATATATAAAAAAATATAAAAGATGAAAAAAAAAATTAGACAATAAAAATAAAAAATATTAAAATTGAAAAAACATAAAACATTTAAGAAAATATTTAATTTTAAAAAAATTAAAATCACTAAAAAATCGAAATTAAAAAGTAAAAAATAAAGATTTAAGAAAAATAATAAAGATATACAATTAAAAAATAAAATAAAAAATACTTTTTACCCTACTTTTTTTTACTTCCAAAAGCCCAACCCATTTGTATAAAAATGTAGAAGCATAACTTGAAAGACGGGGAGGAGGTTGTAGAACGGGAGGCACACACAGTAATTGCAGCCACCGAGAAGAAAAGGGAGGAGAGGCGTGGAGGATCGATGGTGTAGCGGCACAATGACAGTGACATAGCGATAAAAATAAGAGAAAGACGAAGAACACGAAAAAAGAAAAAGGAGCTAGATACAGGTTCTCTTTATTACTTCTTTCTCCTTCATTATCTTACCCATAATTTTTCTCATTCATTCAATAATCTGTTACTTCTTTTCATGATTGAATAAATACTGTGAGATGATTCTACTAGTTTTTTTTCTTTTTCCGATTTAGAAATGCAACTTTGGATGCATAATCGACGATTACTCCAACGCTGATGGTGTTTTCATCGTTGCATTTGTTTAACTAAAATTTACGACCCTGATTATATCTTTCCCAAACTATATAAAGCATAATTGTGGTTGAGTCTGCGAGTTAACACAGTGCAAAATGATTCCCTTGGTTTGGTATATAATGAATATAAAGTGTTATTTTTGGAATATTGCAAAAATAGAAGCTCCACAGTATCATTGTCCTTGTCAAAGATGAATAAACACTTATTACTAGTAATTATGTTTCTCTTTGTTTATAAAATAAAAAATATATCTATATTTGAAATTATTTAATTATTATGTTAAGTCTTATATTTATTTGATAATTAAAAAAAATTAATTTCAATATTTAAAAGTTTAATTATATAAACTTATGAAATATTTTAATTATTTTATTAACTCTTGGATTTATTTCATAATTAAAATTTTTAATTTTATTGCTTAATAATTTTGAAATTTATTGATTACAATATTAAGTTCCAAATTTACTTTATAATTAAAATTTTCATTTTTTATATCTAATAATTTTAAAAAGTTTTTATTATGTTGAGTCTTAGACCTATTTGATAATTAATTTTTTCAATTTAATCATATTATATTCAGTTTGAAACTTGTTTGATAATTAAATTTTTTTAATTTAATAATATAATAATTTTATAAATTTGAAAAATTATGTTGAATCTCAAATCTACTTGACTATAAAAATACTAATTAAAACATTTTCAACTTTAAATATAAAAAAATAAAATATGTTAATATTTTAAAAATTAATTAAAAAATATCAATAGAAAAACCATTTTTTATGAAGAATTACGTAATTTTAATTTTTTATACAAATAAAAATACATAGACGTAGACCTTCTGATATTATTAGATATATAGTTTTTTTTTTAACTAATAGGCTTTTATTTTATTTTTCTCTATTTTATATACACTTGTTTTTTTTTAACTAATAGGCTTTTAATTTTTTTTATATATATTTTATATACACTTTTTTTTTTAACTAATGGCTTCCTTTCTTCTCCTTTTGCATTCTTCGTTAGTCCAAAGTATATATGTAGATTCTAATTATTTTATTTATTTATTGTTATTTGTTTTCTATTCTTTTACTTTAGAATGTGTGGTTAGATAATTAAATGATTAGAACATTCTTATTTATTTTAAAAGCCACTAGGTTTGAATACTTTTTTTAGGATATTAAATAAAATATTTTTTATATAAAATAATTTTATTTTATTTTTTTCCGAACTGGATTGTAGATTATATCGTACCTTCAATAATCTATTTTTAATAATGAGTATATGGATAAAAAATTAATTGAAATGTGAGAAATGAGAAAATAAAATTAATATATAAATTAGAATAGTTGTAGACAACGGCAGAGTTAGGGAATCAGGAGCTACGATCCAATATTTTAGATTTTATTTATTATTAAATAAAATTATAATTAAATTATGAAATATATTAATTCATAACCTAATATAAAAATATTATATATAAATTAAAATCTAAATAAAATATTTTTAATTTAAAATAATTAAATATATAATCTTATATATAAAAGAAAATATTTTATCTATATAAAAGAGATAAGCTTTTATATTTATATTATATATTTTTTTAACAAATATCATTAATTAAAAAAAAATATCAAAATAATCTTTTATATTATATTATATATATATATATATATTAAAAAATTATAGAGTATTATAAACTAAAAGTTAAGAAATTTAAAATCAAAGCAAACAAAACGTTGACTATATTTTTCTTATAGTGAAGAAACATGGTAAGAAAAATTCTTTCTTTATTATTTTTGTTCACTATTATAGCATATTAACATATGTAATATAATTTTTTTTTTAATTTTTATCAATTCGTTGGTTGTTTTAATATTTTATGATACTCTATTTTGATTCGATTTTAAAATATTAAAAATTCAGGTTGAGCTCTAAAGATCTCTAAGAAGAGAACTATAGACTCATTTTTTAAGAAAAGAAAGATTGATAAGATTGATGAAATAAATTCTAATCTACCAAATTTAAATTTAACTTGTAATGTTAAACAAAATGATGTTGATGAGCAACCCACAAGGCAAACAATTGATCAATCTATTCAACAATCTCCTTCTAAAATTATGAGGATACAGGAAAAAATTGATATTAATATTTTGATACGTGATTCTAGAATGCGTCCACAAATTTATGATTTTCCTGTGAATCAAATAGATGAAATTTGTAAAGCCTATATAAAGTTTGGACCGTATCATTATTTTATGGATGTGCATCCTCTTTCTAGTTAAAAAAAAAAGTTTTCCTTGGTTAGAGTATTCACCACAAGTAGATGCTGTATTTTGTCTTCCATGTTATTTATTCTCTAAAAAATCTACTTCATTTACTCAAGGAGGATTTAGAAATTGGAAAAAAGTGAATAATGGAAAAGATTGTGCATTTTTATCTCATATTGGAAAATCTCCTCACTCTCCTCATAATACTGCTGTTAAATGTTGTGAAGACTTGAAGAACCAATCATCTCATATTGATAAAGTATCTCAGCAGACTTCACAATAAATTTTAGCTAATCGATTACGTCTTAAAGTTTCTATTGATGTTATCAAGTAGTTAACATTTCAAACTTGTGCTTTTAGAGGTCATGATGAAAGTTTAGAATTTAAGAATCAAGGTAACTTTCTTGAAATGTTGAAACTTTTGGTTTCTTATAATAAAGAAGTGGATGCAATTGTTTTGGAGAATGCCCCTCAAAATGCAAGATACACATCACCTACTATTCAAAAGGAAATTTTACATATTTTTGCTAGAAAGGTTCAACATGAAATTTGTAATGAGATTGATGATGCAAAATTTTGTTTGATTGTTGATGAGGCTCGAGATGAATCTAAAAGAGAAGAAATGACTCTTGTTCTTAGATTTGTTAATAAACAAAGATATGTTAAGGAGCGTCTAATAGATGTAATACATGTAACAGATAATGTAACACCCTTAATTTTTGGAAGTGTATTTTATTTTGTGTGTGATATTTGAAATTAATAGAAATTATTTTTATTATTATAATAATTATTATTTTTAAAAGAAAAATAAATATTAATATAATTATTTAAAAAAAAAGTAAAATAAAATAAAAATCAAACCGCCTCAGATATATTATTTATATGTATGACCGCCATTCAATTTCTCTTCTTCTTCACATTCTGGTTTCTTCTCCACGAAGTATCTTTCTCCCTTCTCTCATTTCACAGTGACCATTTTCTTCTTCTCCCTCCATTCCTCTTATTCTCTATGCCGCGCAATTCTTCTTTCTCTCTATATTTGCAAGCTTTGAAATCTCAAAAATCTTGTTCGGATTCTCTGCTTTTTCTCAAATTGAGGTAATCTAACTCAAATCCAAGCTTCTAATTTGATTTCTACCGATTAAAATCTGAGATTAACCGTAGGATTTCATTGATTTTTGAAGGTTTGAGATTAAAATCAAAGTTCCTCTGTTTTTGGATTTTTGAAGAAATTCAAGGTAAGGGGAGTTTATTTCTTGTTATAATCTGTAATGTATGATGTTCCGTGGTTTGATTGTTGTCTGGATGTGTTTAAATTGGAAAATGGATGTTAAAATCACTGGAACCCGAGACCATTTTCGTGTCTCTACAAGAATTCGCTCAGCGGATTGGAATCCGCTGAGCACACTGAAGAACACTGACACTGGAGTGAATCCGCTCAGCGCGGGCGAAATCCGCTTAGCGCACAAAAATCCGCTCAGCGCAGCGAAATCCGCTCAGCGCAAAATTCGCTCAGCGAACCTAAAAAAAGAAAAAAAAAATCCGCTCAGCGCATTTTGGAGCGCCCAGCGCAGCCGTGCGCTCAGCGCATTTGTAAAAAAAAAAAATTACTATTTACACCCCCTATTTTCTGTTTTTACTATTCGCACCCCCCTGTTTTTACCATTTGTACTCTTGTTTAATATTGTGCTGTATTTTGTTATTTGCACCCCAAATATGATTGTCTTTTGTGATTGAGTGATATTTGGATCTGATAAGTTGGAAATTTATCGCTTGGAAAATAGAAAAGTTGTGAGATTTGGACAGTGAGATCCTTTCAAGTTAAATTCCGTGTGGATTAGTCACAGAGATACACTGGGGTGTAGTTCAGGAAGGTTCATTAACCTGGGGGAACTGAAGGGTGGTGAAGTGACCCAGCCATCTAGGTGCACGATGTGCTTGGGAACTGTCACAGGCCTCGTACTTCGTTCCCGACTGAATCGCTGACTATGCTTTTTGTCAAAGGGGCTTGTGCGCACACGTTGTATCCGTGTAGCGTAGTGCTAACCGGCAGCTATCCACACCAGCGTAAGGCCAACACCATCTGGGTGGTGAGGTTGACAGCGTTTAGGGCCCCAAGATAAGAATAAAAATTGAGAATCATGATGGAAGTGACAAACGAATAGTATAATTACCTAGGGTCATATTATGTTGATGTTAGCCTTTATTGCATGTTCAATGACTATTGATTGATTGATTGAGTGACTGATTGACTGAGATTCTATGTTGATGAAATTGATTGAAATTACTCTGCCTGTTTATATTCCATTGTTCTCTTGTTTCACCGCATACATTAAGATTATGCATAGGAGTAGGCTCACCCTTACATCCAACATTTCAGGACAGAACAATAACTACCCAACCTCAACCCCGCAGAGTTAGGTTAGCAGATGTACAATATAACTTTAGATATAATGAACTTTTCAGAGAATATCAGCAGGTAGGACTTTATAAATATGTATTAACGCCTGGGATGGATGGACCCGAGTCAGTCATCATTGTGGATGCCCGTGTATCGTATAGTGTCCCCTTTTGCATAGAAGGTAATAGGAGGATTACCCATCTATTTAATTATGATATATATAGAGGAACCGAGCGACCTCCCAGACCCCTGCGGTACCAGTTCCAGTTCCTTGATCATGATGCCACCGGACAGCCGACGAAGGAGACATCTCATTGTCTGATCTTTCATCTGACGAGATGGAGGCTTTCGAAGCTTTGTACGAGGCTGAGAATGAAGAACTCTCCCCATAGTCTGTGATAGATGCTTGGTAGCTAATAGGAACTTGCTTGATGAGTTAGATATGTGACACTTTTTGGTTTAAATGTTTTACCCATCATTTTTGAAGTGTAAATATTATCTTATGGTTCCTAGAACATATACCTACGTGATATATATATATATATATATATATATATATATGCATATATCCTTGTAAATTATCATTCTCTTTATTTCTCTTCTTTTATATTTGTGCAAGTATAAAATGTTTACAACGTTATGATTTCAATTTCGAAAAAAAAAAAATTTGAAAATTCTACATATTCAAATAAAAATGTTTTCTAAATTATGAGCGTCATAGATACTACTACAATCACTCTTAAACAAGAGATTTGTTCTGAATTGTCTCATCATAATCTCAACATTCAAAACATTCGCAGGCAAGGGTATGATGGTGCTAGTAATATGCGTGGAGAGTGGAAAGAGCTACAAGTTTTAATTCTTCAAGAATGTCCTTATGCATATTATGTACATTGTTTTGCTCATCAATTACAGTTAGCTCTTGTTGCTGCAGCTAAAGAAGTTGTGGATGTTCATGCTTTTTTTTCAAAATTTGACTAATATTGTCAATGTTGTGTGTTCTTCTTGCAAACACAATGATGAGTTAAAAGCTGCTTATGCAAACAAAATAACTCATTTAATTGAAAATAATGAGATTGAGACAGGGAGGGGGCTAATCAAATTGGCACATTACAAAGGCCTGGGGACCCTAGATGGAGTTCTCATTTCAATTCAATATGTAGCCTTTTACGCATGTTAAGTGCAAAAAATTCAGTTCTTGAAGATTTAGTTATTAAAGGATCTACGTACTCTCAACGAGGTAATGCTACTTATGCTCTTAAGTCTTTGATATCATTTTATTTTGTGTTCATTTTACATGTGATGAAAGAAATTATGGGAATCACTGACAAACTTTTTCAAGCATTGCAGCAAAAATCTCAAGATATTTTGAATGCTTTGCGTTTAGTTTCTAGCACAAAATTATTAATTCAAAGGTTACGAGATTGTGGTTGGGAAACACTATTTGAGAAAGTAAGCATTTTTTGTGACAAACAAGAAATTGAAATTCCAGATATGAATGCTTCTTTCTCAGACATAATTTGATCTCGTTGTCAAAAGGATGTTGTTACAGTTGAACATCACTATTGTATGGACATATTTACTATTATAATAGATTTTCAGTTGAAAGAGTTGAATAATAGATTCAATGAACACACAACTGAGCTTCTCATATTGAGCACGGCTTTAGATCCTAAAGATGGTTACACAAATTTTAATGCTTCTAACATTTGTAAGCTAGTAGAAAAATTCTATTCTTCAGATTTTTCTGAGCAAGAGAAAATTCAATTGGCATATGAATTGCAACATTATGAACTTGATGAGCCTAAAGTACCAGAATTTCATAATTTGTCTATTATTGCTGAGTTGTGTCAGAAATTAATGGATACTAGAAAGTCAGATATATATCCTTTGATTGATAGATTAATTCGGCTCATTTTGACTCTTCTTGTATCTACGGCAACAACAGAACGTGCATTTTCTGCTATGAAGATTATTAAAATAAGGCTTCGGAATAGGATGAAAGATGATTTTCTTACTAATTGCATGATTGTTTACATGGAAAAGGATATTGCTGCAAAGTTCAATACAGATGTGATAATTGATGATTTTTATAACATAAAACATCGTCAAGTACAATTAAAAAATTAAATGTACCAGGTATATATTTGATCTTATATATAATTATTTATGTTGATTTTAAATATATGTAAATGATTTATAGTTTATTAATAATTTTTTTTATTATATTTATTTTTACGTGATAATTAATTTTAATGTATATATATTAATTTTTTTTAATTATTCCGGTCGGGTCCGACCCCCTCACTTAAAATTCCTGCCTCCACCCTTGGTTGTAGAGGTTCAAATTATATTATTTCTAGTATGCCAGGGTTAAAAATAGGAAAATAAATTTTTACATGTAACCATACTAATTTTTTTATTACTTTTTAATGTATTTTATTTTTTTCCAAAAACTTTTATGATTTAATAAAAAATAATAATAAAGTATTAATACGACAAATAATGAAACATTAGTAATATAAGAAATTTTGGAATTCAAAGAGATGAAATTTGAAGAAATTATTTAAAATAAAATTTATATTAATGTTATCTTTGAAAACTATTTTTTTTTTTAAAATAAATATTCAATATGATTTCAATTTATTTGGTTCAAAATATTTCTTTCTTAAAACTTATTATTTGTCATGTTACTTGTTTAGTAAAATCTAAGTGTACCAATGTTTTTATAAAATTTAAAATATGAAAAAAAGTAAATACAAGAAAGAATTGAATATTCTTTAATAATATTAGAGAGAGTCCTTTATTAATAATACAAGAATTGAATAATATGTTTAGTAAGCAAATAATAGAGTTTCAACTTGTAATGATAATTTGGTTTCTAAAAATTTATTATTATTATTATATGAAAAATATATAATTTAATAATATTATTAATAAATTTATTAATTATTTTAAATTTATTATTATTATAAAATAAAATAAAAAATTAATATTATTGTTAATATATTTTTAAAATTATTATAATAAATAAGAAAATATATATTATTTTAATATTATTAATACTTTTTAAAATTATTTATATTAAAATAATAATAAATAATTATTAATAATTTTATTTAATATTTATTATTTTAATATTTTTTTAATATTATATTAATTATTTATTATTATAATAATATAAAATATATTAATATTTTAATATATATATATATATATATATATATATATATATAATGGATTATGGAAGAGAGAGGCGATTTTCGTCGTATTTCTTCGCATGCACGAAAAGAAAGGAAATTGAATCAAATTTTTTCGAAATCTGTGATTTGTTTTCTCGATTTTATAACTTTTATCGCAAATCTCTCGTTGTAGCTTTCCGTCTGCAAATTCAACCACTTAGGGTGTGTTTGAATTAGAGGGTGAATTTGAGGGAGTGAAAAATGAGAGAAATAAAGAGAAAGAGAAGAGAAAGTAAGATTGTTTGAATTAAGAGAAAGAGAGTGAAAATGAGTAAAAAGTAAAATAATTTTATTTATTATTAATAATTTATATATTATTATTTTATAATTTTAATATTATTTTTTAATTATTTATAATTAATTAAAATAAAATAAAAATTGTATATTATTTTTAATTATTTATTACTTTATTAAAATAAAAATAAAAATAATATTATTTTATAAATATAATTGATTATATATTTATGAAATTGAAAACGTAAGTAAGCTTGTGATACGACTTTCTTTTTAAATCTTTACATTTTAGAGTAGAAACACTATAACTAAAAATTTCTCTTGGGTTGCGTTTTATTCATTTTAATTTGTGTGAAATCAATGTCTTTTCTCATTCGTAAACACAGTAAATCACCCTAAACAAACAAAAACTTAAACTTTCAAAATTAACTTATCAATTATATTTGAACTACGTAAACTTGATTAATAAGTAATAAGTTTAATATTGACTTTGTTTAATTTTTATTATAATTTCAAAAAAATAATTTTTAATAATAAAAATAATCAAAATAAAATTATGTAATGGAATGAAAAATAATTTTTTTTCTGATATAAAAAAAAATATTATTAATATTTTTAATTTAATTTAATATTGATGACTTCAAGTTAAAAAAAAATGAAGAGTGATTTTTTAAAAGTAATTATTTTTTATGTATATATTTATTATTACTTTCCAGATATTATTTTGGAATTTGGATAAAACTATTTTACTATTAATATTTTTAGTTAAATTAGACGAAATTTTTTATCAAATTCCACAATTGCGTAGAAATAAGATTTATATACATTATTATCAGAGTCAAATAAATATTTTTTTTATTTCAATATAATAATAATTTAAAATTAATTTATTTTTTTATTTTATTTTATTTTATTTTATTTATGAGAAAAATATATTTTAAAAATACATTTATTTAATTTTGAAAACCATTTTCTATTAAAATTTTTTATATAATTTTTATTAATAAATTATGATGATGAGTTTTTTATCTATTTTAAATATTTTTTCACAGTATATCATAACGACAATTGCAAATCTCAATTATATATTTAATAAAATATTATTCATTATTTTTTTTTTATCAGACATTCACCTTCTTTCTAATTATGTTTTATATATTTTTATATTTTTATTAAAGTTACATCCACTCTTTTATTTTATTTATAAAAAATATTTTTTAATTTATTTTAAAAATAGTTAATTTTAATATTTGAAGTAAATAAAAAAAGGTAATATTATTTTATTTAAAATATAAAAGAAAAGAATATTTATTTAAAGAGTAGAATTAAAAATATAAAAAGGGATAAAAAATTATTTTAAAGCTATAAAGGAGTAAGTTTGGAATTATATTATTTGCTGTGTCTATTATTTTATTTGAAATGCATAGCGAGAATAAGGAAGAGTTTGGGAAAAGAAGAGCAACCCTCTTGCAATGTTTTGCGAATCGTCGTATCGTACACTGATTGTAGGTGGTTGTTGTTTGTTGAGCATTGTGGCAGACAACAAAATCCTTAGATACATCCCTCATTCTAAAACTCACTTTTTCATCATTCTACTCATAACACCACATTCCCACATAACATACATTCTCCAACCAATTCTCACCACCATACTATTTAATTACTTCTTTTCTCAACAATCAATCATTTTACCATCTCCTCCACTGCATCCTATCATTAATTTACTACATCAAATTTAACTTTATATCTTTATGCTTTAGATATTTGATTATCTTTATCATTTCATTGCAATTTTTAGACACTATATTTGTATTTGTATTTATGTAATGTTCTAATTTATGCATTATAGATAAAGAGAGACCACGATACACTGATAAAGTATATATATTTGCATAAAATAAGTGAATGTGTACATGTAAAAACGTAAAATAATTAATGATTTTTTTCATTGATTATTTCACTTTCTTTATATATTTTTTCATATTTTATTTTGATTATCTTTTTTTAAATAATGTTCTTATATAAAAATAAAAAATCTAAAATATTAAATAATGAGATAACGGTCAGAAATCAATATTGTCCCACTTGATCCATTTATTTTATTATCAGTCTTAAAAAAAATTAAATATATGAATTATAGTGATAAATTATTTAATAATAAATATTATCTCTGATGTATCATAATATATCAAGTCTCTAATCAAAAGCACTTACTATTAATGAATAAACTTTATGTTTATTCTAGGTCAAACAAAATTATATTTCTCAAAAGCAAACAAATATGTACACAAATAAACGAGAAATATCATCAAACTGAATGAAAGTTTTACAAAATTACTTATTGTCGCATTATGGAACTAAGTCTTATTTATGTTACATGATCCTTAAAATTCTTCAGTGACATGACTTTAGTCAAAAGATAAACAATTATCAATTAAATGCTAATGTGCTTAATGACCACTTTCTTTTTCTTAACACGTTCTTTTATGGTTAGATATTTAATGTTGATGTGTTTAATTCGACTTTCACTTTTATTATTCTTAACTATAAATATGGTAATAGAGTTGTCACAATATATGTTTAATGACCTAACAATTGAATCCACAACTCTAAGTCCAGATATAAAACTCTTTAACCATACACCATGTGAAGTGGCCTCAAAATAAGAAATGAACTTAGTCTTCATAGTGGAAGTAGTACTTAAGGTTTGCTTTCTACTGCTCCAAGACACAACTCCACAAGGTAGCATAAAAATGTAACCAAATGTGGATTTTCTAGTATAAATGCAGCGTACAAAGTCTGAATTAGAGTAGTTTATCACCTCCAAACTATTAGTTCGCCTATACATGAGCATGAATTTTTTTTTCCTTGCAAGTATCTCATTATCTTCTTTGTAGCTTTTCAGTGGTCAATACTTGGATTACTTTGATATCTTCCCAAAACTCCAACTGTAAATATAATGTTTGGTCTGGTGCAGACCTGAGCATATATAAGATTTCTAACCGTAGAAGCATATGAAATATTCTTCATGTGTTCGCGCTCAAAATTATTTTTCAGGTATTGACTCAATTCAAGTTTATCACCATTCACAATGGGAGCCACATTCGGTGAGCAATCTTTCATGTAAAACCTCTCTAAAACTTTATTGATATAGGTCTCTTGGATAAACCCAAAATACCTCGAGATCTTCTCTATGGATCTTAATGCCTATGACATAAGATGCTTCTCCCATATCTTTCATATCAAAGTTCTTTTAGAGAAACCATTTCACCTCATATAACATTCTCTTGTCATTAGTTGCAAGAAAAATGTCATTCACACATAAAACAAGAAAGCAAATCTTGCTCCCACTAACCTTCTAGTATATACATTGGTCCATAATGTTTTCTTCAAAACCAAACGAAGAAATAACTTTGTGAAATTTTAAATACCATTGGCACGAAACTTGTTTTAACCCATAGATGGATTTGTTAAGCTTACATACTAAGTGCTCACCATCACTAGAGAAGAATCCTTTAGATTGTTTCATATAAACCTCTTCTTCTAGATCAACATTGAGAAAGACTGTTTTCACATCCATTTGATGTAACTCAAAATCAAAATGAGCTATCAATGTCATGATAACCCGTAAAGAATTCTTTTTAAATACATGAGAAAAAGTCTCCTTGTAATCTATTCCTTTTCTTTGAGTGAACCCTTTGACAACAAGTCTTGCTTTATGTCTCAATGTTACCTTGTGAGTCTTTCTTAATTTTAAAAACCCATCTATATCCAATGGATTTTACATCATTAGGTAACTTAACAAGATCCTAGACTTGATTAGATGCCATAAAATCCATTTCATCTTTCATATCATTATACCACAAATTTGATTCCTTAGAATTCATGACTTGTAAAAACATTTCAAGATTATTTTCGACTCTAATATTATAATCTGATTCTTATAAATACACTTCATAATCACTAGAAATTGTTGATCTTTTTATTCTTGTAGATCTTCTTAATGTTTTCTCACTATCTTGATGAGAAACTTGTTGTTCAACCGGTTGCTCAATGGGTTGTTCAACATTTACTCGTTGTTACTCTTCAACAACTTGATCTACATTATCATTTTCAACAACATGTGGAACTTGAGTAACTGATTGCTTAACACGTCTTTGAACTGGAGGAGTGTGAATGACTAATAGTTTATCACTTGATTGAGAGAGTTGAACTTCATAATGATCATTTTCAAAATTAATATCTTGAATTGAATCACTCCTACTAATCAAGTCATTTTCAAGAAATTTTGTATCTCTTGATTCCACAATTCTAATGCTATGAGATGTATAATAGAATCTATACCCTTTGAACTTTTTAGTATATCCAATAAAATATCCACTAGTAGTCCTAAGGTCTAGTTTATTCTCTTATGGGTTATAAATTTTTACTTTAGACATACATCCCTAAACATGTATATGTTGTAAATTGGGTTTCCAACCTTTAAATATCTCAAAAGGTGTCTTTAAGACAACCTTAGTTGGAACTCGATTTACTATATACACAATTGTGTTAAGTGCTTCAATCCATAAGAATTGAGGAAATTTTGCATTACTCCTCATGCTTCTCACCATATCCATTAAAGTTTGATTTCTTCTTTCTACCACACCATTATGATCCAAAGAACCGGGCATAATGTATTGGACAACAATCCCATGTTCTTGAATTTTTTTTGCAAATGGACCAGGTGCTTGTCCACTCTCTATGTATCTACTATAATACTCTCCACCTCTATATGATATCACAATCTTAATTTGTTTTCCGCATTGTAACTCTACTTTAACCTTAAAAGTTTTGAAGACATCTAAAGCTTCATCCTTAGAACGAAGTAAGTAGAGATACATATATCATAAGTAATCATCTATAAAGGTGATGAAGTATCTCAGACTACTTGCATCCATATCTGGACAACAAATATTTGTATGAATGATTTCTAGTAAGTTTGAACTCCTTTTACCACCTTTTTGACTTGTTAGTTTGTTTATCCTTAATGTAATCCACACAAGTCTCAAAATCAGTAAAATTTAAAGTACTGCACTGCATCATTCACCAACCATTTAATTCTCTAAATGGAGATATGTTATAATCTCCGGTGCCATCACATATAGGAATCCTCATTCACAACACATTGTTTTAACCCAGAAGAAACTTGCATAAAATTATGAATAGTTTCATTTTTTAAATAAATGAAGAAAAGATCATCTTGTAGTTGACCAAAACCAACAATCTTTAATTTATTCAGCAAAGTAAAACTAGAATTTATAAAATGAAACGAAAATTCCAAAGGTTTAAGTTGTGAAATGGAAATCAATTTTTTTTATAAAAACTAGGAAAATAGAAAGTCTTTTCAAAACATAAAACGAAACCATTACTTAAAGTTAATTTGCACGTCTGAATGACCTCCACATGTGAGTTCATCTTTCTTCCTAAATAAATGTATTGCTTACTTCCCATTTGTTTCCTGGTTTTGCATACCTTGCAAGATATTAAAAATATGGATTGTAGATCTAGAATCAATCCACCATGTGTCATGATTAATACAAGTCATATTAGATTCATAACAAACAAAAGTAAAGAAATTACCTTTCTTCTCTAACCAATTCTTAAATTTTCCACAGTCCTTCTTCATATGTCTATTCTTTTTACAGAAGAAACACTTGGACTCTTTCTTTATAATTGATTGAGCAAAAATCTTTTCCTTCTGGTTAACTTGATTCTTCTTTTCCTGATAAAAGTAGTCAAGTTCACCATTTCACCTTTTTCTATTAGCAATCTCTCATCTTCATGCACACACATGGTCAGTAATTCATTAATAGACCACTTATCTTTATGTGTGTAGTAAGATATTTTAAAGGGAGCATATTGATGAGGCAGAGTGCACAAAATATAATGTATTAGAAAGGAATCATATATGGTAACCTCTAAGACTTTTAGTTGAGCCACAATTTCCCTTATGCACATGATATGATCACACACTCAGTTAATCTTGGTGAGCCTTAAAGATGAAAATTGCATTATGAGGGTGCTGACAAGAGATTTATCTGATGTGGCAAATTTCTCATTAATGACCTTTAGTAAATCTGTAACATTGTCATACTGTCAATAGAACCCCAGATTCTAGTAGAAATGATCTTTATAAAGGTTATAGAGAGATGATTTGACATCTCCCACTTTTCATAAAGATAAATGACATCTAAAGTGTTATTCTCAGTAATAACCGGTAGTTCTAGTTTCCTAATAGCATAATCAATGTTCATCCAGCCTAAATGGAAAAAAAGTCTCTCCTTTTAAATCTTATAATTATCCCCTCTTGATTCGGGAGTACCACACTTAATATAAAAAAAATTCACAGATTACATAACTACAAAGTTAAAATACATGCTCATTGTCATAATTTGAGACTATAATGTATGTCATGTTTTACCAATATAAAAATGTTTTAATTAATGAATCTAGTGCAAAAAAACTTCTATGTGGACTAAAGTTCTATTCAATTTAGACTCATGTAACTTTATACAAAACTATTAGACTATGTTCTTTTTCTTAATTTTTGTAGATAAATTATAAAATATAATCTAATATTTTATCCTAATTAATCACACCAATATAATAAAATTCCCATAAGTATATTTTATTACATTACATCCCATTAATTATAATTAATGTTTATAATATGATATAAATATTAATAAATTAAAAATGTTGTGACTGTTCTATAATTTATTAAAATTATATCTGTTACTCAACATTAAGATAATCAAATATTTGTATTTAATATTCTTTATAATACAAATAAATAAATAATAATGCATAACTATATTTTTAAAACATATATTAATGATACAAAGAATTAATCATAACACAAAATTTTGTGGTGTAGTGATTAGTATTGTGGATCCTGAATTCCTCCTGATCCCAGGAGACTTGATACCCAGATAATAGGAGACTTAATACCCAGATAATAGGCAATACAAATCTAATAGAGATTCGAATATTGCACTAATAATAATAAGTTAACCTTAATTCTTAAATTAATTATATGATCGTATTAAATCGTACGTCATAGTAACTAAATTTATATAATAAAAGATAACTAGCTTTAGTTACCTTGCCACTTATTCTAATCTAATTGAGTCAAATAAAGATGTCCATCAATGTAAGTTTTTATGTAAAAGTCTTTAGCTTTTTAGATTTTCAATTTACATATACTTCAGTTAATAAACTTTTTCATCTAAAATTACCATTTTCATTTTTTAAACAATTAAAATGGTTGTTGTGATGCCATTGTTGATTGATGTAGTTCCTACGTGATGTTAAAAATGCATAAAAATCATTGGATTCTACATAGTCAAAAACAAAATTTCTATTGGATATTTTCACCTATTATTTTGGCCTTAATAAGAGTGTATGAATTGAGTGATTTAGATAAAAAAAAAAAAACATGAAAGGGAAACTAACAAATGAGGAATGTAAAGTTAAAGAGGTTTTATAAGAGAAATTATCATCTCTGGTTATATAGAAGTCTATTCTTAAACAAAAATCAAGAATAGATAAATTACTAAAGGTAAAAATAATTCAAAGTATTTTAATTTAAAGATGAGGTGGATAAAAAAGAAAAATATGTTTAATGGTTCACAGGTAGAGGACAGATGGGTGAAAAATCTAAGTATAGTAAAAGATGAGATTGAATAATTCTTTTAAAGATTCATTAAGTATTTAGATAAAAGACTATTGTTGGATGGGTAAATTTAGAAAAATAATTTCAAACGATAATAGATGGTTGTTTAATTTTTTTTGAAGAAGGAGAAGTTAAAGAGATGATATGAAAATGTGGGAGTGATAAAAGCTTGATTATAACTTTACATTTATTAAACAATTTTGACAAATGTTAAATAAGGATATTATGAGAGTTATGAGGGATTTCAAACTAATGGTGTTTTACAGAGAGGAAGTAATGCCTCATTCATATATTTGATATCAAAGGTGAATAATCTCTAAGTTTTAGTTGATTTTAGATCTATATATTAATGAGTTGTATGTAAAAAATTATCTTTTAAGATTCTTGCGCATAAAATTAAAAGGATTCTTCTAATGATTATTGATAAGAGGTAAAACACTTTCTTGAAAGATAGAAACATGTTGCAAAGTGTTTTGATGGCCCATGAAGTGGTGGACAAAGTTAGTTAGATAAATAAATAATGTTTAGTGTTTAGAGAGAACTTTGAGAAGACACATGATTAGGTCTCATGAAACTTTTTGTTATGTATGTTAAGGATATTAAGTTTCGATGAGTTATATAATTGAGTTTAAGATGTAAAGAAGACTAAAATAAGATGATCCTCTAACACCTTTCGTATACTAAACGATGAAGATCGGATCCGGTCTTAGAAGTACAAATTGTTTCCAACTAATTTCCCCCAATAAAAAGACAAAAATATAAAATATGAAATAAAATTAAAAATAAAGAACACGTCATAATCATTATTAATAAGATAATTTAAAGATAAGAATAAAAATTTTTACTCAAGAACTAAGAATTTATCTTCAATTTCTAAAATCTAAATAATTAGTACTAAAGTAAAAAGAAAAAAAGAAAGACTATTTTTACTATGGGCCTAAAATTACCATGTCTAATGATTAATTAGGTTTATTAAGTAAGTCTTCTAGTCATTCTAATTAGGATTAATGTCCAAAAGCCCTTAATTATAAAAATAAATACAAATGTCCAATATAAGAAAAATAAAATTTACAAAATTTCCTATTCTATCCTTAAATTTCCTTCTCAATCCTATTTATAATCTTATTACGACTAAAAATAATTTTAAAAAAAATAATGTTCAATCTCTAATTGATTTATGTTATCCTTTATGCTTGGTAGTTGAAGAATCTTTGATACATATTCTATTATTATATTTGGAAGTTATGATATTCTTGGGTGGATAAAGTGACTTGTCTTTCCTTGTAATATTGTGGATAACTTTTGTCTAAATGGGTTTGGAATGAAATCTTATAAGAATAAGGAAAAATGATATGCAATATGGAATGTAATTGTTTGGTGCATTTTGAAAAGAAAAAAAAAAAAAGTGGATGGTGAGGGGTTTGATGCAGATGAAATGATTCAACAAATCATTTTCTTAGGTTGGCCTTAAATGAGAATAAATATCAAATTATTTCAAATTTCTTTTCTATTATCGAATGCTAATCATGGATTATGCATAATTATAAGTTAAAAAGATGTTGTAGTGTCAAGTAAGCTTGTTTTAAGGGATAAGAGGTTAGGTCCTAATATAAAATATGTGTTTATTTGGATACTAATTTATTGTGCAACCTAGTTGGTGTAACTATTATAAAGAGGAGTTATATGTGTAGTTAGGAGACGAAATGCTCCATGTTTGAAGAAGCATAAGATGGTTGAAAGTGAGGGTCAATTAGTGTTGGTTTGATGAATGAAAAATTTGTAACTTTACATGAGGAACACATTGTAATGAAAAATATTTTTTAGGAAGGAAAAATGTGAAATATCAAAAGAAGGAAGTTAGAAAATGATGAATACCAATTAAAATTTTTGCATTGCTATTTAGATTATGGTGCAACAATTATATTACTTTTAATAACTATTAGAAAGTACTTGTGTAACATCTTTAATTTTGATATAAATTATATTTGTGTATGTAAAATTAAATTTTTTATATTAATAGAAATTTTTATTATTATTATTATTATTATTAAATTTCTTTAAAAAAAAAAAAGAAAAAAAAAGAGAATAAAAGAAAAGAGAAATTAGGCTTAAGACCCAATAAAAAAATTAATTATTAAAGGAAAAAAAAGATAATTTTTTAAAGAAGTTTTTTCTCATCTTACACTCTTTCATTCTCTTTCACTCTCTTTTACATATTTCTCTCACACTCTTTCTCTTACCAACACTCTTTTTCTATTTTTCTTCTTCCTCTTCCTCTTCTTCTTCAATTCTTTATTTTCTCTCCATTTCTTTTCAATTCAAAATAATTTTATTTAAATTTAAGCTTATAATTACATTATTATCATTTCAAATATTTTTTTTGTTTATGAAGTATTGAGTATTAAAATTCCCTTCATCTTCCCTCTCTTGACTTACTAGTTTTTAAGATAAGAGTAGTTAATATTTTATTTTGATATTTTCACTTTATAATGTTAAATTTGTAATTTATTTTGTTTTTAATGTTTAATAAATTATAATAATACTAATTTTTTACTGAAAAAAAAAATAATACTATGTTTTGAATTAAATAAATAATTAAATATTTGAAGCGTCTTAATTTTGTAATATCCTCATAGTTGATTTTTGACGATTCCTACAATAGTCACACAGAACTTCATGTTTGCATGCAAGCTAATAAAGGCAATAAATGATTATTTAAAGAGCATGTTTAGTCCTTCAAATAGCGTCATGAGACGAAAAAAGCAAAATCATTTATTTCATAGCAACCGACCAAACCACCATTTTGAGCCATAACTAATTTAAAGAAATATAGGTCCCAATTTTTTATTCACGTTCAAAGAGTAAAAATACGAGTTATTTTCCATTGATGTTTTTTAACATTGCACTGTGTTCCCAAAAGGATAACTTTGATATTCTTATAATAACTGTCTTGAAAGTCATAAATCTTTCTTGCACAACCTTTTTTAAAAAGCTACTGAAGAATGTCATTTTTAACAAAAGTAATTTTGGCTAATCTTTAATTGTTCATTTTGGTAGTTTTAGATGATAAAACACTCATTTTAGTGGTTTCTAAACTATCAGAAATTAAAAATAAAGCATGATCGTGTTCATCAGTTACTTTACATTAAATTGGTAATTTTACACTATTCAAATAAAAAAAAGTCATCCATGAGTTTAGAGAACTCTGAAAGAAACCTAACATTACACGTATACTTAAAAATAACCTTAACCATCGTCATAGGTGCGTGAAAGAAGCCAAAGAAAATAATGTGTTACTCCCACTTAAATGAACATGAGGAAGAAGAATTACTCAAGTGAATTCCATTTGCTGTGTTCAAAATGTAGTACTCCCAAACAACGAGCAATAAAACTTGACTTGGGTGGATTCTTGAAGAAGGCGCCATCATTTGTGATCCGTGTAAGAAACTTAATTACTACAGATGAAGAATAAGTGAACAACAAAGAACAAACGTAAATTTCTTATCACTGAAAATTACAATGGATAAGTGCTTCTTATGACTGCAGGATATTTAGTCTATAGAACACAAATTATTTTGCATGGTCAAAACATTCCAACACTGGACCAAAAGCTCCTGCATAAATCAACCGCATTAAGCCAATGCACTAAAAATACATATTAATTTAACAGATCTACAAAGTGCAGAGTATTGAAATAACATTATTGGAAACCAATAATCACCTACCTTAACTCATTTTACTGAGAACTTTGTCTGCAAACACAACAAAGGAAACAATTTTAAAAGAATTGCATACATAACATATGCATGTAACTAATGCAGTTATGCAAACATGTCAGGCAAACTAATCCAAACTAACACATTTAATTGTTGGAAACAACCATTTACAGTCATGCAATGCACCATTATAAATAGAAGTTCAAACAGGGGAAGGGAGTCTAACAAACATCACATTGCACCCAATAAAATTCAAATGAGAATGAATTGTTAGAATTAATGAAATAAATTAATTAAATTATGTGACTCATGTGAAATATATTTATGGGTCTAAATATGATTTAATAAAATTAAAGGGATCTAAAAGTTATTATAGGAAGTTATTAACTTAGGTAACCAATCTGATGGATATTGGTTATATAAGAGACAAAATAGGGTTCTGTCTCATTTGTAAAAAGGAAAAGGAGTCTCACATAAGCCTTCAAAGAAAGTGAAGTGAGACCGAATGAGTCAAAAAGAGATAGATTGAGAAAAGGTGATCACAACTAATTTATTCCTCATGGATCAAGGTTAGTAAATATTTCAATCATTATAATATGTGAAAGTCATGAAATTCAAAGATATTTTTTTTATAAACTTACATGTGGTATCAGAATATCATTAATTTATTTAACCCTAATTAAATTAGGGTTTGTAAATTGAAAATTTTAATTCATAAAATTAAGAAAATATCATTTAAGGAAAATCACAAATTCAATAACCTAACATCTGATACCACATATAAGTTTATAAAAAAAAGATTTTTGAATTTTATGTCTTTCACATATTATAATGATTGAGATATTTACTAATCTTGATCCATGAGGAATAAATTAGTCGTGATCGTCTTTTCCCAATCTACCTCTTTCTAACTCTTTCCTTTTCACAGATGAGGCAGAACCCTATTCTGTCTCTTATATAACCAATATCCATCATATTAGTTACCTAGGTTAATAACTTCTCATGATAACCTTTAGGTTCTTTTAATTTTATTAAATCATATTTAGACCTATAAATATATTTCACATTAGTAACATAATTTAATTAATTTATTTCATCAATTCTAACATGAATCACCTACATCTAAGTGTTAAATTTCACCAATAGCAAAAAATAGTGGCTGTCTTTATTCCCCAATAAAATACGGTTGGATAAGGATGATTTGGAACCAATACATTTGGTCGCTTCCAACCTTCTGGGTGTAATACATGGTAGGAAGAAGATGCAACTGCAACCACTCATAGATTAACAATCCAATCTCAAGAAAAATTTTCCTAGGCCATAACGAACCAAGATAAGAGGGAAGGAATATGTGGTAACCTCGTTGTACTTATAAATCCACACAGTGTGCCTGTTTCAATATGACTAACAATGATTTTTTTTTAAAACAAAATAGCTTATCGTTGAAATCCACTGAGCCTGATCATTCCTCGTCATATTTATCAATTCAAATAATATCGAATTAAGAGCACACAAGGCCACTTATGCAAAGATAGTATTATAGTAACAGAGTTATTCTTCTCTATGTTGTAAGTTGAATGGCTCTCTGCTAGGTCAGCATAGTTTATTTTTTAGTTAGTTAAAGCTGTTGTTAATTGTTGCCAGCTCAGCAAAGTTAGTTAAAGTGTTTTTAACTGTTGCCAGCACAGCAAAGTCTATAAGAACTTCTCTGTTCACTATATAATAAACTGGTCTCATTGTTTATGAGATTAAAATATGAAATACATAAAAAAAGTTCTCAAATGTTTTCTCTCAATTTATTTTCTAAGAATTCTACAGAAAGTATGCATCATTCGTGAATTAAGAGTTAAAATGTAATGAGAAAAAAAAATCATGCGGAGAAGAAAAAATGAAAACCTTGGAGTAGGAAGGGGTGGAGGAGGCATATCCCATGTTCCAGAGTATCTTAAATCTTCACGCATGTTTGTTCCCCTTGCATTTAATCAGCTACATACACATTTACCTGTCCTATTATCCTTTTGAGCGTTTGGTAACATTATGGGAAATGAAAAGTTCACAAAATTCACACGAACAACCTACATACTGTATAAGAAGTTGCATGATGCTAAATATCACCCAAACCAGTAATGATTCAAGGTATAAACTTTCCAAGGGTTTAAACTTTATATTACCTTGCATCTGACAATTATAACAAGCTTAAATGACAGAAACCAGTAATGACTCGAGAAGTTGCTTGATGAATGAACCAAGCTGACAATTATTTCTTCATTACACAAAAACTGAGGAGCTCCATGTGAACTTTCCAAGGTTTTTAAACTTTATATTACCTTGCATCTGAAATATGTCATACAGGGTACATCAAAGAATTATAACAATAGTTAGCACCTCAATGCATCAGTTAACCATGGTCCACAGATTTAGCATCTTCATTATGTGCTCTGCAGTAATGAAATGGTTTCCTCCACATATCTGTCAAAATAGAATAATGAGAAAGTATGATGAAAAGCAAATAGCCACTTCCTCAGTCACTTTCTATCTCCGTCTCATCATGTCTCAAAGTATTATGAGTTACTCTATCACCAATCATAATATTTGCCAATTCCTGAGTTGCGTTGGAAGTGCTCTGCCTCATTTTATTAACCAGTATTTCAATGTGATCTAAAAGTCCTAAACCCAAGAGTCGATTCCTCAGTAGCTCAACGGTAGTAACATAAGGTGGTATTCCTTCATCAACCATCATTTCAAAATACTTACATGCCTCCTCTAGCTTTCCCTTCTTCTTACAAAAACCATGAATCAAGACAGAATATGTTGAGACAGATGGATAAAAATTTTTGTCCACCATGTTCTCCCAAACTTCAGTTACCTTATCAAACCTTCCTATCCTGATCAACAATTTGAACACCATGTTATATGTGTGGCGATCCGGAAGACAGTTATCTTTTTCCATTCTAAACATTAACCTTAGGGCCCTATTGACCTCACAATGATCACAATGGTAAGCTTGTATTGCATTATAGCTCCAAGTGTCTGGTTTAACTCCTCTTGAAATCATTTCATCCAACAGTTGATAAGCTTCTTCCACATGTTCATTCTTACAAAGTCGTTTTATAATACAATTGTATGTAAAAACATTAGGCAAAAGGGTGTACCTTCTCATTTTATCAAGAACCCTGAAAGCTGATTGCACATCATTTGCATCACAATACGAATGAATGAAGATAGAATAAGTAAAAGCATCTGGCTCAACACCTTTTGACAACATATCATGAAAAACATTTTTAGCTTCATCCACACGACCTCCTTTGCAAATAGCGCCCAACAAATTATTATATGCAAGCAAATCCACCGGACATCCTTGTTCAAGCATTGCATCAAACAGCTCACGGGCTTTATACCAATCACCAATCTCACCCCATCCACTTATCAAAATGCTGTAAGTTTTAACAGTTACCGAGAAATGATTCTTAACATTATCAAAAAATTGTTGAGCCTGCTTAACATGCCTCCTTTTGCATAAAAAATACAAAAGCTTATCCAAATCATGAAGAGTTGGCTTAACTCCAAACTCATCCATTCTATTGAAAGACCGAATTGCACCATCTGGTAAATTAGCCCGACAATATGCCTTGAAAATGAGCCAGAAAATCTCACTGCTGATTTCATATGAACGGGAGTCTCTCGTTTCTATGAGAAAATCCCATAGTATGGCAAACTGTTTGCAAGCTCCCAAGATTTCCACCAAAATGTGGAAACTCAGAACACTGTGCTGAAAACCCGGAATAGATTTAGCCCAAAGAAAGAATCTGTGGGCTGAGAAGCCAAGATTTTTGCACCTCTTCAAGACCTGTTCAACCAAATTAGTGGATATTTGTGCTGAAAATGGATTGAGAGAAAGTTCTAGATCATGGTGAGGGAATCGGTGGTCACTGAGTACGCGGGATATATCATTAACAAGGTCTGGTAATAATGGCGCTGAGACTTGTGAGGTTCGGAAAGTGTGAAAGTGGTGATAATTGAACTTGTGTTGGGCAAGGGTGCAAAAGATAGAGGGTAAGGTTTTATACTTGGAAAAGTGTGACTGAAAAGCCATTATGGACAATGTTATATCAATTCCAACACCGGGAAGGATTCAACTTCATTGAAACATATTCAATCCAACATTTTCCATTGCTGTGAAAGTTATCATGGATGTACATAATCTGGGTATAGCAAGCACAACTTGCATTCTTTCCTGTTTAGACCAAATTATAAGAAAATACAAATTTATGTGCAAAACAAGACTAGGGAAAGAGTGTATAAAATATTTTTTTACAAGCCTAGATACATCAAACTACCAAAAATTAACATAAAACAAATTCTCATAAAATTCAAACGGTTTCAGCTTACATAAAGCAATCTAGTACCTCAACCCTGTATGTGTAAAACAACGAGAGGGAAAAGAGAGTCTAATATATTTTTTTACTAACCTAGATACATCAAATTGCCAAAATTAACATAAAACAAATTCTCATAAAATCAAACTGTTTCAGCTTACACAAAGCAATCTAGTACCTCAACCCTGTGCTTAGCTTGCTCAGTGCATTGAGAGCGTACTAACCAATGGCATGCACTGCAGCTCTACATCCTCTGTTGAATGTTCCTCTGTCAGAGGAAAGAGATCACCCAATTCACAACCCTACCTCAAAACAATACACAGTTGTTTCTTTAGTTCTTCAAACTGACATTAAGAGATTTTGATAGTGGAAAACTCCTCAATGTAAAGGTAAAATCAATTGAGTGACCAAAGGAAACAAATTCACTATTATCAATAATGAGCACAAGAGAGTCTCCAACAAGTGGACAAAAAATACATATAATCAACCAAAACAAATCAAGCCATCTTTTCTGTCTACAAAATCTTAATTTAAATTGAGTTTAGGTAACTCTTAAATGGATACAACTATCTTGATCTCTGTTTTTCTTATTTAATAAATTTGAATTTCTTATTAATATTAATAAAGCTTGTGTAAATTTAATTATTTACAAATATAAAGTTTTACCTAAATAATAACTATTCAATACACATTTAAATTAATACAATTTCAATATTTTAAAGAGATTTTATTTATATATGCTTATAATCTTAAAATAACCCAAAAATTTGTAAAATTGTCTTATGCGATTATTCAATTACAAATCATTGTTAATATATTCTTTTACAGTAGTTATTATAAAATTGAACAAATTTGTTGTCCATGATCAATTATGATTGAGTAATATTATTTGCAGATATTTCTTTTCATGAAATAATATTAATAATTTTAAAAAATTCATATAGTCTCCTCCCTGAATACTTGATTACTTGTTTAAGGTCCAACCAAGCCGGCTTTTTAAATGGGACAGATAAACAAACTTTTTAATCTAAAATCACTCAAATTAAAATATATAGATTTGTGACATCAAATCTCGAACCTTATAAATTGAAAACAAAACCCTTCAAGTAATAATAGATTTATTTTCATCTAATAGAGTCTCAAAAGAGTTCACAATCAAAGCTGACGTAGATTGGTCACCAAAAAAAAATATCAGAATCAGATAAAAAATTTCCAAATCAGAATCAGATGAGTAGTCAAAGTCAGCTTAATGAACAACCCAAAAAAAAAGACACTGATATGATGTGAGAAAGGGATATGGAGGACCAACCTGGATTGGTCTCGGTGGTGAGAGGTGGCCGCGTGGCTGTGACTGAGAAGGAGGAGGTGCCCAGAAGAGAAGATGGAGGAGAAGAAAGAAAGAAAGAAAAAATGAAGGGAGAAAAAAATGTAAATATAGGTTTAGTATGATGTTTTTTAGAAGCATGCGGGTAATGTTGGTTTTACGGGCGGGCTTAATTTTATTGATGGTTTTATGTTTTTAAAAGATGGGCCTGTTAGGTCAGCAAAAGATCCAAGCCCGTTTACCCACCCGTAAGGAATAAACATCCCACTCTGCTCAGTTGGATCTATTCCCCAGGTTGTGTTTTCTCCTCCTACACCTTCAACTCTCTCTCTCTCTCTCTGTCTCTCGCCCACAGGTATCTCTCTCTCTCTCTCTCTCTCTCTCTCTCTCTCTCTCTCTCTCTCTCTCTCTCTCTCTCTCTCTCTCTCTCTCTCTCTCTCTCTCTCTCTCTCTCTCTCTCTCTCTCTCTCTCTCTCTCTCTCTCTCTCTCTCTCTCTCTCTCTCTCTCTCTCTCTCTCTCTCTCTCTCTCTCTCTCTCTCTCTCTCTCTCTCTCTCTCTCTCTCTCTCTCTCTCTCTCTCTCTCTCTCTCTCTCTCTCTCTCTCTCTCTCTCTCTCTCTCTCTCTCTCTCTCTCTCTCTCTCTCTCTCTCTCTCTCTCTCTCTCTCTCTCTCTCTCTCTCTCTCTCTCTCTCTCTCTCTCTCTCTCTCTCTCTCTCTCTCTCTCTCTCTCTCTCTCTCTCTCTCTCTCTCTCTCTCTCTCTCTCTCTCTCTCTCTGTATCTCTCTCTCTCTCTCTCTCTCTCTCTCTCTCTCTCTCTTGTCTTTTGAAATAGCTTCACATGCATGCTTTGTTTCCGTTCTTCGCCGTGTATCTTCCATATTAACCTTGAGATGTGTAGGTAAAAGCAATGGCGGGAAAAGGAGGGAAGGGCCTTCTTGCAGCGAAAACCACGGCGGCCAACAAGGACAAAGACAAAGACAAAGACAAAAAGCGACCTATTTCTCGCTCATCTCGTGCAGGAATCCAGGTCGTTTTCCCCTTTCTTTCTTCTCTTTGTTATTTGAAGTCCTTTGCTTTCTCTATTTTCCATTTTTTGAACCTTCTGGCCACTCTTTCTTCCCTCTTTCTTTACTTTTGTTTTGCGTTAAAGAACACAGGGTAGGGACGATAGATATGAAATTTTCTGATTCACCCACATGCAGTTTAACTATAAAGTATGAACCTTTCCTGGTTTTGCCTAATATACATACATTTTTTTTTGTCAGACCATGGATTTGTTGTAGTTGCTAGGTGTTTGTCCTTTCTATGAGTTTACATGGTTTTATTCTCTTCAATTGTTTGAGGAATTTGCAGTTTCTACGGGTTTCTTTTATTTTTTATTTTGTTTTGAGTGAATAGTCTATTCTGTTATCCATTCATGGTGTTAAAAAGTAGCTACACTCGTTCGGATACATACATAAGTTGAAATTTATTGAGTCTGTAAGTTTTAGACTAACATTTATGTGAAGTTACTTGATCTTTTATTTTGCACATCAAGTTTTGTGAAGTTTGTTAGCTTTTACTGTAACAAATCTAGACATTTGATTAGATGAAAATGTAATTTTTTAATACTGTGCGTGTACCCATATGTATTTTGTATGTTTTTGTAACTCTTTTATGTGTTTGGAAATATAGTTTCCTGTGGGTCGTATCCATAGACAGCTGAAACAAAGGGTCCAGGCCAATGGACGTGTTGGGGCTACTGCAGCAGTATACTTGGCCTCAATTCTTGAGTATCTGACTGCTGAGGTTCTTGAACTGGCTGGGAATGCAAGTAAGGATCTTAAGGTGAAGAGGATAACACCAAGGCATTTGCAGCTGGCTATCAGGGGAGATGAGGAGCTGGACACCCTTATCAAAGGGACCATTGCTGGTGGTGGTGTCATTCCTCACATTCACAAGTCCTTGATCAACAAAACCGCAAAGGAGTAAGCCTTGTGGCTCCTCATTGCACATTGTCCTTTACTGAAGCTAGGATGTGTTTATTGTGAATTCATCACAGTAGGCTAGTATTATTTCTTTAGTAGTTTTAGAACTGAGGTTGTAGTGTGTAAATGGTTTGCTAGAAAATGCTTGCTTTTAGATACAATCTGTGATCTGTTGCCTCTGTTGGCATTTCGCCCCTTTGTACTTGGTTGTTCTACTTTTGTGTTTCAAGACTTGTTCTAAGATGGAAGAAAGATGTTTCTGGTATGTAAGTTTTAACTATTAGCTTCTTAAATCCTCTTCAAAAGACAAAATCAAAAATGCTATAAGTTGTTAGACAAATTTGATTTGACATACGTTGCATCGATGAGTAGAATCTTAATACACATTTTATAATGAGTTTGTCAAGGGCAACCTCTACTCTGCTGTCTATTAAAGTGCATGATTTTTGTTTTGTTTTGTGAATATCATTGTAAAAAGACTATTTTAGTTGGTTATTGAGATTTTAAATTTCTTCCGAAGAATATACTTGTGTACCATGTACAACCTGCTCTAAACAATGTTTTCTTTTTCATATGTACATGTCAGAATACGGATTAAACTTTTGTTTACTCGGTACAAAATTATTAATATTTAACTCAGTAATACGATATAATTTCCACTTTGTTTAGATCTGTGGCTTCATTTTTTTTTTCAGAGATGGTGAGAAAAGAGGAAAAGTCACATCCTTTCTGACTATAACTTTTTTTTTATTAATTTAAAAAAATATATTTTCTATTACTTTTTTTTAACTCTTATTTTTCCTCATTTTATCTAAACAAATGCAAATCTGAATATTCATATCACCATTATGCTTATATCAGTTAATTAGGAATCTGTTTACACCTTTCAAAAATAGAAAAATTGAACTCTTAAATAAAAAAGAAAATATATTAAAAACTAAAATTAAAAGATATGCTTTTGTTTTGCTTAAGACTATTTTCTTTAGATACTAAATTAGATGTTCAATTAATTTGGTATGAGACAGATAAGATTATTATATTTCTGTAGACGTAAAATTTAATAGAAATTGTATCAAAAGTTATTTAAACACATAATAACCTTTTTCATTCATCTTAAATTATATTATATCTATAAATAAATATGTTTATTTAGTTAATAATGTACATTCATGAATCCAAGCATTCTCTATTTCATAATTAGGCAGTTTTCATATATTCATATACCATTTTCTCAAATTCTAAATAAAAAAAATCATGTTTTTAATCTTCTATATATCAATTTAAACTCTACAATAATATTTTCTCATCACCATTTCATATTTATTTTGAATACAAATTATAATTATGTTTAATTTCAAACAAGGCCAACACAATAATTTATTAACACAATTCATAATTTCAACATTTTTTCAAGCACCCAACTAAAACATTTAAACATATCCCAGTTCATCTCTACATAGTTTAAACAAAATGACCACATCATAAATCTTCTACCTTATGATACTATGTTAATTTACTAAAAAATCTAACTTCTTTTACTTGTAGATATAACCCCTACAAGTTAAATTTCCAAAAAATATATGTTCAAATATGAAAAAAGTCTACACATATTTCAAACAAACTCCGATCAATAAAATAAATACTTCATTAAATTTTAAATTAGTAAAAATTAATCTTTTATTCTCAGATGCTACGTGCAAGATATTCTTATCCCCTTATGCAAATATTCTAACTTTAGGTAATTAAGAAAAAGAATAGAAAAATAAAATTTATTCAAAATAAGATTTTAATATAATATAATATATTTACTCTATTCTTTATAATAATGAGTAAAAAAAATAAGAAATGAAGTTAGAAATTCAAAGAAGAAGGACAACAAATATAATTTTTTTAAAAGAGTGATAATTTTATATAAACAAAATTTGAATGGTTAAATTTTTTATTTATAATATTATAATTTAATTAATAAAATATTTATTTTTATTTAATTAAATTATTTCTAATTTTAGATTAATAACCTGGTTTTTATATAATATTTTTTTAGGTTTCAATAAAATATTTTTAAGTAGAAGAAGTAATTTGAAGTGAGTGGAATTTTTTAGGAAAGTTGATGTGTTTAATTGGTGTAGTTGAGTTAGTGAGAGTTAGTGAGAGTTAGTGAGAGAATAAAGAGACACTCAATAAGAATGGTGGGATTCAATTCTTGCTAATACGTTTCATTCCAATTTCTCTTCATCCCTTTCCTCCAGCCTATTAGCCTCATTCAAAGTTCCCACTACCAAACCCTTCCACTCAACTTACAAGGTCACTCATCATTATTGTCTTATTAAAAAATAATTTTAAATAAACAAATCTAATAAAAATAAATTTTAAGTTTAATTTAATTTCATAAAATTATTTATAAAATAAAATTTATATTATTTTATATATATTAATTTAATTATATTAAGATAGAATTTCGAATAAAATTGTTAATTTACTGAAATTTAAATCTATTCGTTCAGATTGAGTACTTAAAAAATAAATAAGTAAAACAAATTGCCTACGTATTGAGAATTAAATCTTCTCCTTCAAACTTTACTTCTAATCACTACCCTCCACTAAACTAAATCACCTATTTAATGTTGGTCAAATATGAGAAATACATTTTTTAATAGTTTTCTAGCATGATATTATTATAAAGACCACTCGCTAATGATCAAGTTTATAATAAACAATTATTCACGTAACGCTCCCAATTATTTCATTTATAAGCAAAGGACGATGTAGATCAAAAGTAAATAATAATTCCATTTTAAAGTAATAGTTTTTCAGTTATTTAGTTTTTGAAATAATAATCGTTTTAACGTTTTTTAACTTATTTTTTCCAGCAACCCTTTACATATTATTATGAATAATCAATTCAGAACACAAAGTTGAGAAGTTTCAGCTAAATTTGTATTAATTGAATATTTCTTAATTGTGTTCTAATCTAACCTTGAAATACTGTAGTATTATTTTTGAATGAAGTGAGTAAGAATATAATTATTAATTCATTATATATTGCACCATGTTGACAGAATTAACATTTGAATTCGAATCCTAATAGTATTTAATTGTTGTTTGAAAGAAGAGTTTTGTTAAATATGAAAATAATACATTATTTTTAATCTTAAACAAGAATTAAAAAATTATTATTTAAAATTAAATAACTCTTATTTAAATTTTAGATAATAATTTAATAATAAATTTTTAACAGTGAAATATGTAGTTAGTAAATTTTATTTAAAAACAAATAATTTTTTTAAGACAATATTTTTATTTAAAATATTACTTTAACCTATTACAATAAATAAATAACTGTCTTTTTATAAATGTTTATATAACTATTTTATTAGTAGACAATGTTTTTTTTTTATACCAAAATTATTTAAATATTATCATTCTATTTTGATTAATTTTTTTTATAAACTTTTATACAAAAGTTTTATTCGTATTTTTTATGTAGTTGTTTTATTTTAAAATTAAAGTTGTTTAAATATCATTCAATTTAAATTATAGTATTTAAAATATTTTCAACTTTTAGACAATATGTCTAAAAAAATAATTTAAAATTCTAAATATATATTTTATTTAAAATTTAAGAGTTTAGATAAGGTAAAAAAATAAAAAATAAAAATCATATTTATTTTAATTTTTTTATTAATTAAAATTTAATTTTCAAAGAGAGAAAAAAAAACAATACCTATAATAAAATTAATTATATTGATAATAAATATAATAGTCAGTAAATTATTGAATTTATTCATTTTCCAATCAAAAAATTCTCTAAAAAAAATAAATTCAGAAGATCCATTTTGTAATTCATAACATACAATTTTTTTTGCTGAAATTAAAACAAAGTTCTAAATTGTTTTTTCTTCATTGTTTTGCAATCAAGTTAATCATCATTTTCTTCTTCAAGATTATTTTGCAAATGCAACCTGTAAAAATGTAAAAAATGGACAATGAGAACCATGTTTAATTAATTTATAATAACTAAAAAAATATAATCATAAATGATTTCATAAATTTAAAGGTTAAAATTACTTTATCATAATCAGGAACATGAGTTGAAACATAGGAATGGGGACCAACTACACTATTTTGTTTGCCTAAAACCTATGCCATCATTTGTTCTATATCCTCTTCATCCATATCAGGATTTTGTTGTCGAAACATGAATTTTATCATTGCCTCTAAATCTTCAATCTTCTTTGTCATACCATATATCTCGATAACATGTTTTTTTTAATAGCATCAATTTCTTGATTTTTTTTCAATAGTGTGGGTGTCATAGTCCTTCCTTAACAATGAACTCATCTAGGTTTTTTTTTTTTTTAAAAAATGATTCAAATGTATGACCCACAGTTTCAATTGAGTTTTGAATTGAAATTTGCAGCTTAGACTAAAAAATTCAATATTAGTAAGTAAAAGATGAAAATTTTAGATATTTTATAAATACAAATAAACTTATAATATCATCTAATGTTTCCTTTGCTTAATAAACATTTAAGCTCTATTGACCTCTTCTCCAAACTTTTTTTCAACACTCTATTAATTAAAAATTGAAGAAGCATAGTAAAATATATTAATGACAAGTATTAGATATAAAAAACGAGACATAAGCAAATAATACAATACCAATTGAGCTTGAACTTTAGCAAAGTTGATTGGTCCCATGCGATGCATATACTTTACTTAGTCCTATTAATTATATTTCTTTTACTAATTCTCTATATTTTGGAGAGAGAAAAAGTAAAGTAAGATGATAACACAAATAACTTTAAATACAATAGAAATATTAAGACATATAAGTTTATTTGTACATTTTAAGGATAATCAATAATCTAAGTGAATTTTAAGCCTAACTCATCCTCATAAAACCAGCTCAAAGGAGAGCCAATGTGGGATCTCTAACACACCTCCTTACGTCGAGAGTCCCCAAACTCGAACGTGGGACTAAATGAGGTGAGATCTACACCACTTTATATATATTAATTTGGCCATATTTTTAGATGATGTGGGATCTCCAACACTTTTTTTTTCTTTTTGAATATGTATTGAAGAATCATATACTTTTTAAGTGCTAAAGAAAAAGTGCTAAAGAAAAAATGGAAGATACATCAGAATGTACTGTAAGGATATAATAAGAAAAATATTATAGAAAGTATATGAAATTGATAACATAGAAGAAATATTATTATGAGATGGAGTATAATTTATTCAGGAATGATATTGAGAAGCATTTACCATAAACCCCAAACTTCTTTTCTCTCCTAGGTCTTAGAATCCCAATTACGATATGCACCATCTTCTCTGGCAGACCAAAAGATGTGTTTATGACCCTTGTCTAGTTTAAGTGTATACACACTGAAAACCAAACATGAATTCCATCTCAATGAACCAGTATGAGCATCCATATTCAGCAAACAGGTGTAGGGATTTCCATGACCAATTTCCACTTCATACTTTTGGAAATCTACAAAGAAGTGTAATTTTGTTGGGCTTGAGGGCAAATCATTGGAAATGGAAACGAGTAGAATATTGAAGTGGTGCAAGTCTCATCTCATTGAGCCGGTTTTATGAGGACGAGTTAGATTTAAAATCCACTGCTAATATAGACCTTCCTCTTTATACCACCTCATTGATTCAACAGTCTTTGAACACAAATAGTCTTTGGAGTCTAGAAATCAATGAAAAGTGTCACAAAACTTTTGTAAGAACTTTATGCTCATATTTTGATTTTTCAATCTCAGAATTAACTTGAGGAAATTCCTTCCATCATGAAGATTTAAAAATATTACAAACATCAAGACTGATTAAAATGCAATCTTTTGGATATGCATAAATCTTATTATAATCAAGGCCTAAATCACTAATTATTATCTTTGTTTTATTGAAAGATTCAAGAATATTCAAGTTAGGTATGCCTTTTTTCAATAATTGTAAAATATCAGTGAATGAAGTATTACTCCACCCATGAAGACACTTCAATAAATAAAGTCGAATCATGAAGAATAAAGTGAAAAAACTTTCACATCTAGAGTAAAGTTCCTTATTTGCCTCATTAATCAAATTGTAGAACTTTTTAACTTTATCATTTGGGCCCTTTCTAACTCCTTGTTCATTTATCACATTTCTAAATATGTCGTACAATAAATCATTAATATCATCTTCTAAGTCTTCTTTATCTTCCATCTCATCGTCAATTAGTGCAGGAAAAGATATTTCATCTCCATGATGAACCCCAATATCATATAACCTTGTAAAAACCTTGTTGCTATTAAATGATCATACACCATATTTCTTCTAACCCAACAACAGTTTCTACAACTAGTATAAGGACATAAAATCTCATGACCTTGAGATCTTCCTCTAATATAAACAAAATCTAAAAATAATTCAACATAATTTATATATTCTATACTAAACCTTGGAAGTTTAGTCCATTCTTTGTCCATTATCTTTTAATATAAAAAAAATTGTATCTCATTATATAAATAAATAATAAAAAATAATAATAAAACTTTCAAGAAATAAAATAATAATTTTTTTACACCAATAATATATTATTATTGTACTTTTATTAGGCAAGCTCAAGATATTAAGTCATAATATAATATACATTAACCAAGAACAATATTACAACAACAAAGTGCATGTTTCATTTCTATGGACCATTGTGTACTATGCACTATGTAATGAAAGCCTTGGTCATAATTTAGGCTTATCAAACAATAAGAAAAGATACCCCTCTCATTTCAGACATGTTTATGACTTTTGTCTATATGCTCCATTCGTAGATTCTATTATTGCACAACCACATGATTTCTCGATTCTCACTCTTATCTCTCAAAAACACAAAAATAAAATGTCACCATGCTTGCATTTCACCTCACCTTTCACTATAACACCTATTCTTTTTAATAATTTTTAGTGAACTTTGAATTTAATTAACCTACTAAAGCAATATCGTTCTGCCTCTCTTAGTAATCCTTGTTGCTCCTAATATCCCATATCACATCCAAGTCCATTTGGGACAAACAAAACAAATAATGATAAAACCACTGAGAAGTAGAATAAAAAATATACTCATAAACTTATATTTAAGCAATCTAATATTATTTTTGTTTCTTCTTTATTTTTCCTTTCTCTTTCTTCATTATCAAATAGGCCAACAAGGTTTTCTATAACAAAAATTTTAATATTATTTATACAAATTATAATAGTGATTTTTCTGTAATATGGCATGAGATCCTATGTTTTTCTCTATGTCCACTCATCGGACTATCACATTGATTTAGTGTTTGAGGAAGAGTGACCAAATATTGAACTTAATAGCTCAACATATTAACTTTTTCTTAACTGTGAGCATTAATAGTTTATATAAAAACTCACAATATAATTCAAACATGAATCGTTTAATTGATTTAAGACTACAATGTGTTAATCATTCTTTACTAATATATATAATCTCTTATCTTATTACTAATAATAAAATAATTTAGATTAATATAAATATTTAATAATTTTAAATTTGTACCATAAATATAACTGCTACATGATGTTGGGTAAAACTTACCAATTAACTATTTTAAGACACTAGGGAACCTGAAGCATGTTACTTTGAAATGTTGTTTCATTATTAAAAAAAGTTAATTAATATTTAATCATAAAAAGGGTCCAAGAAAAGTTGTGATAAGAGTATTCAAGTCTTATTATTTCACGTATAACTATTTTATAACGGGATTGTTGTGATTGATAAATACAGTATTTTGACCCTTGGAATTCTTAATACCTTTGATAAGGAGTGTTTTGCCACTCTCCATAACCTGTTTAATCTCTTTATTTAAGTGAGACCTAACTTTCTCAAATTAAATGAAAGCACTTTTACATGGAATGTCTACTTTGGATATTCAATATAAGGAACTAATGAAATTACCCATTGAATTCATTATGGAATCTATAATTGAAAATTGATAAAATGTGGAGAAAATTCAATCATTCATGGTAATATGAAAAGAATTGATCTTTGATAGTTGCAAAAAAGCCTAACCTCTCTAATTCCTCTCCTAGAACATACATTTTGTCTTTCGATAACTCTATCATTATACCAGCTACCCCTTAACCTCACCCTCAACAATAACACTCCTCTAAATTGTCTTCTACTTCCACTCTCTCCTCCAAAAAACGCCACAAAAATCTCAACTTAGAATAACCAAAACCTTAAGCTGAAAAGAGGGGTAGAAACAATTCACAGTCTATCGAGATTCCAATTTCCACATAAGTTACAATTTCTTAAAATTAAAGCACCAATCAACTCATTCATTCTCTATACTTACAATTCAGGAACAACAAAGTAAAAATAACATGTAATCAAGTCTGACCTAATGAATAAAACGTAATAAATGATGAGATGCGCATAGTGAGACAACGATACATGAGTACGGCCAGACACAAGCACAATTAGACTAAGAGCATGAGAAGATACGAGCACGACGAGACACGAGCACAACGGGACACGAGCATAATGAGACACGAGCACAACGAGACACAAGCACAACGAGATACGAGAACAACGAGATGTGAGCACAACGAACAACGAGATGCGATAATGGCAAAGATGAACCAGGTAAGGTGAAGAAGATGACTCTAATCAAATGAAGCACAAATGGAGAAAAAATGAGAAAAGGAACACTTTTGAAGAAGTGTGAAAAACATTTAGGGATTTTAAGTTTTTAAATTTGAGAGATTTAAAAAAAAAATTGACAGTTACATATAAAATTGACGGAGGAAAATTAATAATATACCAAAAATAGAACATAAAAAATCACAACAAATATAACCATTAAAACAACAAAAATAATTGTATTATAAATATAATTTTATATTTATCTAATTATTATATATTTCATTATTTTGAGAGAACTAATATATTTAATTTGAATACTAAATATAATTTCTGATCGAAAGAAGAGTTTTGTAAAAATTAACAAAATTTATTTTTTGGAAAAAATCGTTGAAGAACTCTTAATAATTTTTTTATACATAATTATAAAAAGAGGAAATAGAAACAAAATTATTCATAAAATTACCTTATGCATAAATTAAATATAATTTTCTACAAATTAATTTATATATGAACTAATTTTAGTTTAATTTTTTTTCTTTATTGTGTTCTCATGCTTGTGGAGAAACTTATTGTAGCATATCGACAATTTCATATGCAAATGAAATATGAAAAACTATTTTCTATCCAAATTTGAACTAGATATAAAGATGCATGAACACCCAAGAATAAATGATTTACTCATGAAATATTTCCTACAGATATATATTTTTATGGAGAAAAAATTAATTATCTATTGAATATTTCTCACATATTTTTTTATGAAAAAATAATTAATCATCTATTGAATATTTTTCACATATTTTTTTATGAAAAAAAATAATTACCCATTGAATATTTTTTACATATTTTTTTTATGAAAAAAAATTAATTACTTATTAAATATTTCTCACAGATTTATTTTTATGGAAAAAATTTATTACCCATTGAATATTTCCCACAAATATATTTTTATGGATAATAATATATTATTTCCCACCAATATTAATTCAATGAAAATATAAATAAATAAGTTGATAATATAATTCTTTTAATTAATATTATTTATGAGAAATATAAAAAAAATTGTGAGAAAAAAAATAAAAAATCTAAAAATCTATTATGTAAACCATAAAGAATTTGATTTGTTGTGTTAAATTATTTATATATATATAAATATGAGATTAACAGTCATTTAATATTGTGTATGTGTAATAATATTATTAGAGGTGTTGCTTGTTGGTTAAGTGTTTTGTATGTTAGTGTAATATATTAAAATATATTAAAAGCTTTCTTTTTTCATTATGTGGGAGAGTGCATATGGTAAGCAGTAAGCAAAGGCTTGTTCACTCACACACAAGCGTATGATCATTTTAATTTTGTCTCGTTCGTTTGGTCGTTCTTTCACAGTAACTCTCTTATTCTACTGTCTCTTTATCTGAGAAAGTTTTCTCTTTCAAGTGGTTCATATCAGGTTCATTTTTCGTCTCTACGTTTTTTGCGTTTCTCGTTTCTGTAGTCTAGGTTTAGTTTTTGATTTGTGGTTATTTTATGTTTTATTATTTATTTTGTTATCTAATTTCATTAATTTCATGAATCCAAGGTTTTATTTTGTCATTTCATTTTTGTTTCAAATTGGAATTTCGCTTTATTTCTGGTTAATTTTGTTCTATCATGATATGTAATGGTTTAAGCTACATTGTTTTCATTGTTTAAGTAGCACCACCGTAAGCTAAAGTTGGAGGTTTTAGACTCTATTTTCTTGCTCTGTACACACCACTTAAGAGGAAAGAGAGGGAGAGAGTTGATCTGTGAGAGGAAAGAGAGGAAGAGAATTGGTCTATGAGAGGAAAGAGAGGGAGAGAGTTGGTATATGAGAGGAAAGAGAAGGAGAGAGTTGGTTTTAATCTTAATAACTTCAATTCTTCAATTTTGGCATTAGAAAATGAACACTTGTAATCTTATGATTAACTTTTCATCCAAATTTTCATTATGCGATAATTTAATTACCAATTAAATTATGAAAACAAAAATTCTCATTTTCAAATATATGAAATGAAGTGAAACAATTAAAAATAATGAATTTGATTGTACATGGGACTTGAAATTATCTATATATTTTAAAAAAAAAGCTTGAAACATATACATCAAATTGCCCCAAATAAAACTTAAAAAATTAAATAATTTGTTTACTATTTAAAAAAAAAACTTTTTTTTTTAATTTTTAAAAACTAAAAAATTATTTAATTATTAAAAAAATACTTTTTTTTTTAATTTTTAACTAGTTTGCATATTAAACACTTTTATGATTATTAAGTAGGTGAAGTTATCATTAATTTTTTTAATATTTTCTTCTATCACTGCAAAAATAAAACTATTTACCCATAAAATATTTTCCACAAAATTATTTTTATAGAAAAAAAAGTCAATTATTCATTAAATATTTCCCAAAAATTTATTTTTATGTAAAAAAAGTAATTATCCATTGAAAATTTTCCACAAATTTATTTTTATGGAAAAAAATTAATTATCCATTAAATATTTCCCACAAATTTATTTTTATGAAAAAAAAATTAATTATCCATTGAATATTTCTCACAAATTTATTTTTATGGAAAAAAATTAATTATCCATTAAATAATTCCCACAGATTTATTTCTATAGGAAAACAAATTAATTATCCATTGAATATTTTTCATAAATTTATTTTTATGGAAAAAAATTAATTATCCATTAAATATTTCCCACCGAATTATTTTTATGGGAAAAAATTAATTATTTATTAAATATTTCCAAAAAATTTATTTTTATGATAAAAAAATTAAAAGTATTTACTCATTAAATATTTTTCAAAAGTTTATTTTTATAAAAATAATATATTTTTATGGTTTAGGATTATATATTTTTTTCAATAATTTTTTCTCTTCTAAGATAATATTTAAGATATTTATTTTATGAAATTATTACATCTTCAAAAATCATATTTTTTGAAATATTATAATTTGAAATTCATTAAAAAATAAAGAATATAAAAAATTATTATCTAAACTATAAATAATAATAAAATTTAAAATTTAAATTTCTTTTACCCTCACATACACTAAGGTTAGTATTGGTACTGTCTACTTACTCTCTCCACGCTATTCCCCTTTGCATCCCTCTACGCTCTTCCCCTCTTTGCTCTTCCTCCGTGTCTCTCCACACTCCACCGCGCACCTCCGCTCTCCTTCGCAGTCCACCGTACACCTCTGCGCTCCTCTGCACTCCACCGCGCACCTCCGCGCTCACCGTGCACCTCCGCGCTCACCGCGCTCCTCCGCGCTCACCGCACTTGCGCTCACCAGGTTCGTTTCTCATTCCTTTGTCCTTTACCATAAGCATAATGTTTGATGGATTAGTCTTAGTTAAAACATTTATGCCTCCTCTACCCCCATCTTTTGGAGGTATTCTTACTGTTTGTTACTTAAAAAAGGATGCAACATTCGTAACACAATTGAACTACAATTTCTTTTGTAAATTTTTGTGTGGTGGTGGAGCAACTATCCCGGGAGATGGTTCTCTTTACCTGTAGATAACCTAGATATTGAAGCCCTTTTTGTATGGTTATCCAAAAATGAAGATCTTGCACTGTTTACACATAGGCTACGAGAATGATTACAAACAAGCTTGAAATGCAACTCAAACAATATCTTAAAGAAAAGATCGACCTTAACTGAGTTTGCAGCCTGATTTATTTAGAAACTTCTGTATCTATGAACTATTAATGCCTATCCAATTCCAAGGAAAATTTCGGTGGATGGCTATATTTGTAAATGTAGGGACAAGAGTGGTCTTCAAGGGTGAAACAGAAGTATAGTGGAGATGAAAATTCTGAAGTAGACGTTCTAGAAAATTTAGATTAGGAATGGAAATGCCTGGGGTGAGAGTTTGTACTGTTGGAATGGAAACTTTGGCTTGGTGATTTGGTCATTTGATAAGGAAAGCATTGGAGGCTCCGACGAGTAAGTAGACCAAATGAGAGGTGGTCTGGTCAAAAGGGTAGGGAAGGACCTAAGAAATCTTGAGAATAGAAACTTTCAAAAAAGTATCTTGCTTAAAATACTGAATTTGGTTTTTGGTGTAGAGCTTGGTAGTGATGATTGCTCCATGTGACCAATTGTATCTAGCACGAAAATGGTGGGTTGTTTTAGTCAATGAAGGTCCATGTCAAGATGTTGAACACCTTTATTGTTGATAATTTGATAATTTTTTTAGTAATGCTAATTATGTTATTTAGAATATTTAATGATAGGTTTATGGTTAGTCATTTATAATTTGGTTAATCTAGAGTTGTATGAATATAGTTTTCACTGAGAGTTTAGTTTTCAATATACATTAGTATTTTATTTATACGTTATTTTCATTTTGAATTATATTAAATATACCAAAAGTATTTAAATTAATGTGTTACATTTTTCCAAAGCGCTATGCTATGTGCTATTTGCTGTAAGCTAAGTGCTATTACTTAAAATCTACATTTTAGCATGGAGAAATTGTCTTTTCTAAAGAGGAGGGAAGTTAAAGAAACTATTGCCTACTTGTGTTTTTGGGAAACATTTATTTTAAAAAACTAGTTCTCATCATAGGAATCAGGAATTACATTGAGTGAGATATTAGGATTGACCTCATTGACCTCAAGTTTAATACTAAATGGATATCTTTAGTTGGGTATCTTTAGTTAATATGATTAACTTGTTCTCTAAAGGCTTATCTTCAAACAAATTCTGCGCTATTTATACCAAATTATCATTAGTTAATGTGTTTCTTCAAAATTATTTATATCTTTTTTCCTGAGGTTGGTTTATGTAAAAACTGAATGGGTGACATATATCCAATGTGTTATCTGGTTGAAAGGGTTTTGTCTTTCTTCCGTAAGAGGTTTCAATAAGTTCAATAGCGGAGGTTGACCTTTCTGATTGCATGAACATTTGTTTTCACGGTTTCTTATGGTAAATATAAAATCAATAGTTTCTGAGACAATAGGTGAGATTTTATATATCTTTTGAAAAACTAAAACCTTGTTGTTGCTTTCTTATATTCAAGGGATTTTATATCGTGTATGGCCATTTTTCACCACCTTATCTTTTGTTGTTTTCCCATCTAGTGTATAGTTTTCAAACTCTGTTTTGTTAAATGGTCCCAGATATTGTTATTGACGTTTTGTTCCTGATGCTCTCTTTTATGCACTTTGGTTCATTGGGTTGCTGTTTATTTGTTTGGCATTGATTTTTCTTTGTTCTCCCTCCATGTGCTTGTTGCAGATCTGTCCATGTCAAGCAATTTTTCTACAGTGATTAGTTTTGAGCAACTGAATTGGAACCATGAGCTTTGTGGTGCATAATCTGATTTTTAGGCTTTCTACTGTACTACTGGGCTCACTCTTAATCTGTATTGCTGCTGCTTTATGCTATGCATAGCTACTACCTCTTTAACTCTTTCTAGCTTCAAGTTGAAGAGGGTAATGAGAGAAAGTGAGAGAGAACTCAAAAAATATAGTAATTTGGATATCCTAATCATCTTAATTTTAATTACTATACAAAACCGAAATTATGGGGGTGAGAGTTTAGCTTTAATTATTGTCAGTGGGTGTTGTGAGATATTGGTGAACTTAGATGTTGAAATCCATAAATGGAAATTTTTCTATCAATAATAATCATAATCATGAGTTTTGCACATACGTGACCAAGCCAACTCACTCTTTCAACCATGACAAATTCATCAAATAAAACAAAAATTGTTTAATATGTAGAACATTATACAGCAAGGTATGCTTTGTTTTCAATTGTGGACTTGTCAACCATGTGGTGTTTACAGTCATTATCAATTTCATCTCAAGTCTTATCAGTTATTTGTTTCTTTAAAGCTCATGAATTTTCTGTAAAGAGTCACTATTGGTTGCAATTCAAGTTTTAAAAAGCATAATATATGTAAACTTTCATCCTAATTATAGATAACAAATTAAACAATGCATAAGTTTGTTTCCTTTTTCATATTAAAAAATTTCATCAAACCCATAAGTTTGTTTCCTTACCTCTTTTTTTTTTATAGTTTTTTTTCCCTCCTGTTACTTGAGATATATATGTTCTTAAGGGAATTAAAATTCGGTTTTGGTGACTTATTCGATTAGATTTTAACTTTGACGCTTGATTCTTCTTCACTGTTCATTTTGCAGATTTGTAACCTTAGTGCTCCCTATAATCTTTAGCACCCTTAGATAAAATAAATGAAACATACAACTGTTTTACGTGCATAACACACATACATATGCATATGTATAATTACTTGGTATGCCTTTTTTTTAACATAATTGAAAAATGATGGGTTCAGGACAATCTTGGATATTATCATAATTTTATCTACATAACCATTAATGGTTAAGATTAAAACATTAAGTTATCTAAGTTGTATAAAAAGTTATTTAGGTAGATTATATCTAGTTAGTATAGCGGTAGCTGTTAAAAATAGGTTTTGTGCCTAAAATTCTTTACAAACCTTTATATTGTCTTTTCTAAATTTATTTCAATATTTTGGCAATCTATTTTTTTGTCCTACTTCTTCAATTACCTCATTTTCCTAATATATCATATTAATTTGCTAATGTATTTTAATTTGCTAGAAACTTATATATCCTTGTGTGGAGTAGGATATATTTGAAGCATAAGATATTGTTACCTACAACCTCCGGTTAATAATCTTACATTTTAATAACGAATAAGATACTCCCATACAACCCCCTACACCCACACCATCTCTTACACACACATCATCCTCTACACCCACATCATCCCCTACACCCACACCATCTCTTGCACCCGCACCATCCTCATCCTTGACTACCAGATCAATACCATCAAGATACCCAATTAACGCACCAAGATCATGTTTATCCCCAATTGTTCCACCCAGACCATCTCTAATCCCATTTATATCACCATTTGTTACATTTACACCATCCCCAATTGCAACATCCACATCATCCCCAATTAATGCATCCACATCAGTCCCAACTATTGCACTCACATCAGTCCCAACTGTTACACCCACATCATCCCCTACACCCACACCATCCCCTAAACTTACACCCACATCCTCCCCAACTATTTCTGAAACTGTAGATGATCAAGACGTTTTACGTAATGATTGTCCTATGATTCAACCCATTGGTGGAGGGTATGCATTTTTTAGAATGTTAATTATATTTTTACTTTTATATATCAAATCAAATGACTTTCAAAATTTCATGATTTTTTTTACATCTTTTTGGTTTCATCCATGTAAGATTGCAGCAAAGGCTATCATGTTCACCATTAGGCAACAATACCAAAAACCTTGGTTTACGTGGGGAGCAATTCCAAAAAAAAAGATAAAGTGATATTATTCCAAAGATTTAAGGTATTTTTAGTTCATTTTTGTTATGACTTCAATTTTAGTTTATTAATTATCTATTGATATTTAATATTTAGCATAAATGTTTAAAATTTTTATTTTCTCCTTATATAGAGACATGTAAAATGGAGAGATGAGGATGAAAATCAAATAAAAAGGAATTACAACTCAAAAACATCTCATAGACTTTCTGAGATGTTCATGGAAGCTCGAAATACTGGAAAACATCCGATGTGGATTGGAGAAAGTATATGGAATAATTTGTTAACCCATTGGAATTCAGCTTCTTATCATTTAAAGCGTGAACGAGCCATGAAAAATAGGGCATCTGATAAGGGTGGGTGTATGCACACAGGTGGCTCCATTAACATGCATGAGCATGCCATCTGCATGGTATATACATTATAAAATCAATTTTGCTTAATAGTCAATTAACAATACGTGATGTGTATATATTTATTGATAATTTTTTGTTTCTAGTCAAAGAAAATTGGTCGGACTCCATTTATTGATGAAGTCTTTAAGAAAACACATATAAGAAAAAGTACTGGTGAATTTGTTGATAATAGATCAAAGAGGACTTATGTAACTATCTCTAATGATAATACGTTTTATTTGTAATATATATAATATATTCATAAAATAACATTTGTCTATGTATTATAGGAAGATTTTCAGGCTAACTTGCTGATGCTAGGTCTGATCATTCATCACGTGTTGGTAACTCTAAATGCACTCCCCTAAACCCTGTTGAAGAGGAGAAGCTTAGGACACGATGTTGGATGGCAGCTGTTGGTGGAAAGAAAAAAGGACATTTGTATGGGTTTGGCAATCTCGCTCGTGTTTATAATGATTGAGATGAAAACATCCTCAAACATACACAAGCATCTTCTAGTCAATCTCATGATACTGAAGAGATTAATAAACTTAGAGAACAACTTGTAGTTAGTGAGGCATCAGTTCGTCTTTTGCATTCAAATTTTGAGACATTTATTAAGACTTTTGTTCCATATCTTCCTCCTGAGGCAGCAGAAATAGTTCAGACATTGCTTGAAGAGCAACAACAATGAACGAACAAGATGACCAGCAACAAGAACAAGATGGGGATCAACAGGAAAATGATGGGGATGGATATAATGATTATTAGATAGTTTACTTTAAGTTTATGTACTTTAATATTTTCTTTTTGCAATATTTTAAATTGAACTTTTTATTGCGTTATTTGACATTTTAGTTGAACTTGTGAAATATTGAACTAGTTGAATATTTAAATTATTGAATATCATATTAAATATGTTAAATATAGTTTGTATGTCTTGTTTTTAATTTTTAATATTTGGTAAGATTAACTATTTGAATTATAATAAATTCAATAAAAAATATCTATAGGTTATAATTTTGAACTAAAAAAAAATATTCTCACAAAAATATATAAAAAATTTCCCATGAATTTTTTCGTGGCAAAATTTCCCATTGATTTATTTGTGAGAAATTTTCCATTGATTTGTTTGTAAAAATTTTCCATGGATTTCTTCGTGGGAAAATTTCCCATGGATTTCTTCGTGGGAAAATTTCCTATGGATTTTTTTGTGGAAAAATTTCTCATGGATTTATTCGTGGGAAAATTTCCAATGGATTTGTTTGTGGAAAAATTCCCATTGATTTGTTTGTGGAAAATTTTCCATTGATTTTGTTTGTGGAAAATTTCTCATGAATTTATTTGTGGAAAAATTTTGTGGACAAACTTCCTACAGAATTGTTTGTGAAAAATTTCCCATAGATTTATTTGTGGAAAATTTCTCAAAGATTTGTTTGTGGGGAATTTCCCATGGATTTATTTGTGGGAAATTTCCCATGGATTTATTTGTGAAAAATTTCCCATGGATTTTATATGTAGAAAATATAAAAAATAATTTTCTACTAGCCTTTTACACACAAATTTATGGTTGTGGAAAGTTTGTGGGAAAATTTTCATTTTCCACTGATTTTAAGCATTACCCACGAATATACTCTATGGGAAATATGAATTTTTTTTGTAGTGTATTTTGAACGTTATCATTTTTTTTAATATTTTCTTCTATTTTAAATATTATTATTTTTTTAATATTTTCTTCTATTTTGAACGTTATCATTTTTTTTAATTTATTCTAAAAAATATTCTTCAAAATTATTATTATTAAAAAATATATATGTCTAATAATTCCATTTTTAATTTATAGAACTACTTCAATTTCATATATCCACTATGTTAGAAACCATATGAAAATAAAAATCAAAATACAATTACATCATCATTATCTTCCTTCTACTTAATAAATACAACATTTTTTTTTTTTCCTTCCAAAAAACATCTAGAGTGCAAGATCAAACTCTCTCTCCCATTCTTCATCATGATACAGGCACCGCCAACCTTAAAACTTCACCAACTCCTTTTCATATCTCCACCCCAAGACACTTCTCCAACCTCTCCTCCCTTCACTTTCTTCACATCCAGATTTTTCCTTTGAGTCACGCAATGTGCAACTTGATTTATGTTATGATGGATTTAACTCATACATTCAATCATCAAATACCCCTTATTCATGTTGGCCAATCATTCTTACACCATACAATCTTCCTCCAGAAATGTGCATGACTAAATCTTTTATGTTTTTCAGTTGTGTCATTCCGGGACCATCAAATCCAAAGGTTGGTATTGACATATATTTACAACCTTTAATTGATGATTTGAAAAAGTTGTGGAATGGTGTTTTGACATATGAAGTTTCTAAGAAGCAAATTTTATGATGAGAGCATCCTTGATGTATAAATTACTTTCCTACTTATGGCATGTTGTTTGGTTGGGGGATTTATTTATGGAAAGTTAGCATGTCTGCATTGTATGGAGCATACAAAGGCATTTACCTTAAAAACTGGGGGAAAACTTTCTTGGTTTGACTCACATCGTAGGCATTTGCCCATTGGTCATGCATTTAGGAAGAATAAGAATACCTTTAAAAAAGGGAAAGTTGAAATGGATGGACCACCTCCTAGGTTAGCACCTGAAAAAGTTTGGCATAAAGTCATAAATTTGCCAAAAGTTACAAAATATGATTTACCAATGACAACAATAGATGAATACGGAAAATGACATAATTGGATAAAAAGAAGTATTTTTTGGGATCTTTCATATTGGAAAGACAATTTGTTGAGACATAATTTAGACATGATGCACATAGAGAAGATTTTTTTTTTATAACTGTCGCAACCGGGGTCACGACGGGACCGGCGAACGTAAAAAATTTCACCCTTTTTAGGGGAACAAAAGAGTCGTCACCATAGTTTATTAGGTAAAACTATGGAAAAAACTAAAATGTTCTTCGAAACAAAAAAATGGGTTCGGGAGTCAATTACATATAGGAAAGGTATCCGCACCCTACAACGTTCGTCTTAAGACGGTTACCTTTCAATTAAATATGCAACATGAATATAACATTATAATGTTTGTTTTCCCTATAAACAAATAAAATATTATAATGTAAAAATAATTTTTAAATTATTATTGTTAAAAAAAGAAAAATATTAAATTAAAGTTTATTTGGACCCGACAAGATATTAACCTTGCTTTTACGTATTTTCATGTAGAATGGAAAATCAGGGTTACATATATTTTCCTAAAACGTTGTTTTTTATTTTATTTTTATGATTAGAAATTTTAAAGAGAAATGAGTTTTGAAAAAAAAATAAATTATATATTTTATTCTCTTTATCAATCTTATAATAAATCAAGATAATGTAAACTATACATTGATATTATACATTTTTATATAAATTTGCTTAAAAAGATTGAAATATATTTATTTTATTTGAATAAAATTTAGTTAAAGGTTAAATATAAGATGACGCGTATAGCCATACATATATTTAAATGATTATTTTATATATAGGTGATATAAAAATACTTAAATATAATGGGCACTAGATGTAAAAAAATGCATATGATTGTACAAACATTTAGACAACTTTTTAACATGAAGAGGAAAATTATACTTAACACTTATATTAAAAAGCTGGTACCAATTTTTTTTATATGAAATCATTAACAAAATGAATATTTATAAAATTAAAATTTGAGTAAACTTTGATAAAAATAACAAAATATATATAATGACGTGTGTGGTCATATATATATGTAAAGGATGTAGCATAAATCATATAATTTAATGATTATAAATTTATATAAAAATATTAATAAAAGATGAGATATAGGATATAAGATGATACACGCGATCATACTTTATCCTTACCCTTCTTAAGATAAACTGATATAATATTGATTTCATAATTTAGTATATTTAGAAAAATCTATTTAATTTAAATTAGTATATTGCGATTATTATTCAAAATCAGTATATTAATATTATTATTTTTATACAACTGAATACTAAATATACAATGACGTTGCAGTTATATATATAATTAGAATTCAACATAATATTCCTTTTTTTACTGTAGTAACATATTGAATATTATAATTAATTATCAAATGAATGGAAAGTTAGACAAAATGTTAAATTAAATTTTAGATTTGTTAATTATTTTTTTATATATAAATGATTAAGATTTTTTTATTATTATATGATAAATAGACTAATTCGAATAAAAGAAAAAAAGAAAATAATAACAATAAGTAAAAAATAAAGATAAATAATAAAATGATAAAATGAAAGAAAAATAAATAAAAGATAAATAAATAAATAAATTAAAATAACATGAGATAAAAAAAAACAATAATAAAAAAGAGAAAAGGGGTTGCCAAAATGGGAAACATTCCCTGGCAGTATGCATCTCTCATTGTTGCCACTCTTCCCCACCATGCTGCATCACCACCCACCACATTCACACTTTCACACTCCAAACCTTCTTCACCGATCACTTACTCACTCACTCATTCACAATTTCTCTTATATTCATTTTCAGATAACAAACCTCAACTTTCACTTTTTATTTTCACCTATTAACACAATATGCCATCTTCCAACTCCGGCGAGAGCCGCCGAGCCACCAAGCCCCAGAGCCCCACTAGAGCGTTACCACTGCCGGAGCAAGAGAACCTCCCCTACCCCCACTACGAGTCAACCAACACCAAGTTCTGCTATTACAGCAACTACAACTACTCCCTCGTCACCATCATAGGCAGAAGCAAGCATTTCGGCCAGTAAGACAACCAAAACTATGCTTCCCAAAAAGACTACAACGTTTGGATTACTTGACTCCTGCTCACCAGCACTACGACTACTGCTTGCTTCAATCATTCTTGAACCCTAATCAATAGAAAAAGTCATGTCGCTCCCGCTCGGCGAATCAATCGCAAGTCCCAACCTAGAGAAATTAAAAGGAAAAAGAGGCAGAGTGAAAGGAAAGGCGGATTGACTAATTGGTTGAAAAAGTTTCGGAACCCATAAATATAAAACATCACAGGCGCAACAACCAAAACATTTTCCTTTACAAGCATCAATGTAAGACAAACACATTTGGTAAATAAAAGATATGCAATTTCATTTCATTTTATATGTTCAAAATTATTATTCATAAAAAATGGTAAGGAATATTCTTTTTGGAATATTTTACATACATTGTTTGGTATTATTCATTAGAAATTATTTAAGATTTAAAACTTTTATGAATCAATTTCTCATAAATTTTTATTATGATTTAGTAAATTTTTTTTTAAAATATGTGTTAGAAATGTATTTTTTTTTATATATCTATAAAATATTATCCTATATTTTTTTAGTATTTTTCAAACATAATTAAATTATAAAATATATTTTTTTTTACCTTTTTATTTTTCATTATTATTTTTATTTATTATTTATTTTTTAAAAATTATTCCCTAGACGAAATTGGGTGTTGACAGTTGCCCCTCTTTTCTTAGCTTTTACAAGATGATATGTAATATAATATTTACATATCATCGTTGTAAAAGATAAGTCAAGATAGAGATACTAATTTCGTCCGGGTTTCCAAAACAAAAATAGAAATAAGAGAAAACTACAGACCATCTATGAGTGGAGAAAAGAGGGTCACAATCTAAAGAAAAAAACAATTGATCATTCAGGAATGAAATGAGCCTCATACTATCAATACAAAAATAACATATTCGATGATCATTCATATAAATTAAGTGAGTCTCGATCTAACAAAACAGAAAGCAAAGATTTAATAACCATTCATATGAACGAAGCGGGTCTTAAATTAACAGAAACAACATATTCGATAACCATTCATATGAATGAAGCGGATGTCAAATTAACAAAAATAACAGATTCGATAACCAATGTAGATGCTATGCAGGTACAAGATTTTGATATGAATGAACATGTAAGTACTAAGGCGATACTAGACTTTAATGATAAACATGAATTGATCTAAGATATTACTGTGCATGAATGCATGTGATAAAAATGTCTCAATTTTTGTTTTTGATTTCATCGTCATTCTTTTTTTTTTTCTTATTATTATTTCTCTTTGCATAAAAACAAACTCTAGAATCAATTGTTTCCCCAACAAATATCAAATTCATATAATCCTCTCTTTCTTGTCATCAATGAAACATCTCTGGTATTTTTCATTATTATTCTTTTTTAGAGGTTGAAAAAAAATGAATGTTGTAACTTTTGTGGTTTAATGTATAAAACAAGGTATAACATTTTGAAGCATTACAAATTCATGTGCATGTTGGAATCAAACATCGTATCATGTGGATGGGTACGATGTGACTTATTACTCTACTTCCTTGGCAAAGGTATGAAACCAATGTATGAGGTAAAATAGGAAGGGAGTAAATAGGTGTGATAAGAGCTGACAAAACAGAGTTAGACTGTATAAAGTAGCCCATTTTTCTTTTTCTTTTTTTCTTTTTTTTTTCTTTTTTTTTCTCTTTCTTTTTTGGAAGAATTGGCTTAACTACACATATATAGACGAGGTTTGGGGAACAAGACAAAAATATAAATTGCCCCAATCTAAGTCTCATTTAGTTTATTTATCAATTTGACATTTTTCAAGTATTTATGATGGCAAGTACTAAAATTCCTTTTTTTTTTGCATTTTTTTTTTGCATTCTATACAAATATGTTAAAATCTAACTATTTTGCTGCAGGACTAGTGTTTATGAAAACAAAAAAAATCGATCATCGATCAATATGAACTTTTAATAGGCTTGTAATGTGGCTAAGGGCTAAGGGATATGAAGAAAATGATAAAAAGACCCAAATAAGTACTTTAAGGGTTATTTGAAACAAGGATCATGAACTAAATGTTCCATCAACTATGAATACTTTTTGAGCAACTTTGTCAAATAACATGTCTAATCATTACTCTTATGATCATTTCATTTTTCATTTTTCTTTTCTCTTTTTTTTTCATTACTCAAATTTTTTGTTCGTTCCTCTTTATCTAAACAAAGAATTGGATGCACTTGATGTGAACACTAAATCGACCCTCAGAGTAAGGGTGATCCTTGTTCAAAGGTAATTTTAAAAGAAAAATTTTTATTTTATTTTGGCTCAAATTGGGTAACAAACGATTTTTTTGTTATTTTTGGATAAAGAAACATGACCATACCTCATGTCAAATCCTGATTTTTCTTATTTTCATAAAAAGTTAATTTTGCAGCAAAAAGATAGATTTAACATATTTTCTTTATTTCCTTCTTTGCTCTTTTGTTCTAATTTTGCTTAGACCGCCCTTGCAGGTTTTCATTCTAGCACACCCCTCTTTTCTTTAGTACTTGCCTTGAAAAGATCTAAGAGAAAAAATCAATTAATGTTTGACATAAAAAACTTTCTGGCATGAGACTTTAATATATTAACTTGCACAATTGGGACCACAAAAGACTCACAAACACTATAAGACCAAATCTTCTTATTTTGGAATACAAAGGTTGAAGAATTTTCCAATACATGAATTAGATCAATTCTTCAAAAGAAAACTTTATTCTTTATTGATCCATTAGACCACGGAAAATCATCACATCATTTCTTACTATCCTCTTTATATATATATATATATATTTTCCTTCTCTCTTTTTTTTAATCATGAATTTGATCATTCGTTAAGGAAAACAACAAATCTGACATATTTTTTATTCACGGCACCCTTTAGGACTCATGCTAAGCGAAATCTTGCAGAATTATGAGATGAATCATTTCTCTTCATTATATTGTAAGTTTACCCATGGTGTTTCTTAGTGGACAAGCATTTAAATCAAAGAGATAAACAAAATGACATTGAGCAAACTCATAAAATAGAGTCGATGAATTTGTGTATGTACAATGGTATAGCAAGAATTTTGGCTCAGAAAGACTATGACAAGAGAAAAAGTTTCAGTAAATCCTAGAATTAAACAACATCAACATCTTGCCACATAACTTCCAATCATTGTAATATTTATCTCAAGTATAATACTTCTTGACTGCATCAGAATTGACTGGGAGATTTAAGTCCTCTCCATCCATTTTTGTCAAAATTAAAGCTCCCCCTACGAAAGACTTCTTCACCACATAAGGCCCTTCATAATTTGGAGTCCACTTCCCTCTATGATCCTTCTGAACTGGCAAAATCTTCTTCAACACCAGATCACCCTCATGAAATTCTCGAGGATAGAATTTCTTATCAAATGCCTTCTTCATCCTTTTCTGGTATAGCTGACTATGACATGCCACTGTTAGCCTTTTCTCCTCAATAAGATTGAGTTGATCATAGCGAGTTTGTATCCATTCTGCTTCTTCTAATTGGGTTTCCATCAACACTCTCAAGGAAGGAATTTCCACTTCAAAGGGAAGCACGACTTCCATTCCATATACCAACGAAAATGGAGTTGCCCCAATTGATGTTCAAACTGACGTACGGTACCCATGTAAAGCAAAAGAGAGCATTTCATGCCAGTCCTTGTATGTTACCACCATTTTTTGTATGATCTTTTTTATATTCTTGTTTGCAGCCTCTACTACCCCATTCATCTTCGGACGATAAGGGGATGAATTGTGGTGTTGGATCTTGAAGTCATCACATAACTCTTTCATCATCTTATTATTCAAGTTGGTGGCATTATTTGTAATAATCATACTTGACAACCCATATCTACATATCAACTCTCCTTTTATGAAGTTTATGACCACCTTTCTAGTCACATTGGCATAGGAAGCCGCCTCAACCCACTTGGTGAAATAATCAATTGCAACCAAAATGAAACGATGTCTATTCGAGGCTTTCGGCTCGATGGCCCCAATAACATCTATTCCCCACATCAAAAAAGGCCATGGTGCTGTTAGGACATTCAAAAATGTTGGAGGTGTATTGATATTACTAGCATATATTTGACATTTATGACACTTCCTTACATGGGTACAACAATCACTCTCCATAGTTAACCAAAAATAACCAACCCTCAAAATCTTTCTAGCCATAGCATGCCCATTTATATGAGTCCCGAAAGATCCTTCATGAACCTCCTTAAGTATCTGATCTGCTTCTTTTGCATCAACACATCTGAGGAGTATCAAATCGTGATTTCTTTTATATAAGATGTCTTTAGTTAGCAAGAAACTTGAGGCTAATCTCCTCAATGCTCTTTTATTATTCTCAGAAGCCGCCTCAAGATATTTTCTATCTTTGAGATAACACTTGATATCAAAATACCAAGGCTTGCCATCTAACTCTTCCTCAATGAAACAACAGTATGCAGGTTGTTCATGACTTCTCATCTTTATCAATGGTAATTCTCTTTCCTGATTTAACTCAAACATTGACGATAGTGTTGCTAAGGCATTTGCTAATTGATTATCTTCTCGTGAGATATGATGGAAGTCAATGGCTTGAAAGTATTTTGTTAGCCCATTAATATATGCCTGATAAGGGATTAATTTATGATCTCTGGTTTCCCATTCTCCTTTCAATTGATGGATTACCAATGCTAAATCCCCATATACCTCTAAATTTGTGCTTTGAATTCAATAGCTGCTCGAATGCCCATGGCACACGCCTCATATTCCACAATGTTATTGGTACAACTGAAACACAACCTTGTTGTCATTGGGGTGTATTGATTTTCTGGAGATATGAGCACTGCCCCTATTCCATGCCCTAAAGCATTAGAGGCTCTATTAAACCACAACTTCCATCTATTTTCATCTTGATCCTTTATACCATCCGCCAAAAGCACCAAAATGTTTTCATCAGGGAATTCCGGCTGCATGGGTTGATGATCGTCTATGGGTTGATGAGTCAGATAGTCTACCAAAGCACTGCCTTTTATGGCTTTTTGGGTGACGTATATGATGTCATATTCTGATAATAACATCTGCCATCAAGCTATCCTCCTTGTTAGAGCGGGTTTCTCGAATATATATTTAATGGGATCCATTTTGGATATCAACCAAGTTGTATGACTCAACATATACTACCTTAACCGATGAGCAGCCCACGCCAATGCACAACAAGTTCTCTCAAGTGAGGAATATCATTGCTCACAAATGGTAAACTTCTAACTTAAATAATAAATGGCATGCTCCTTTTTTCTGGTTTCATCAATTTGGCCTAGCACACAACCCATTGATTCATTCAACACTATCAAATATAAGATGAGAGGTTTTCCAAAACTGGTGGAAGCAATATTGGAGGATCCTGCAAGTATTGCTTAATTTTATTAAAAGCTCTTTAACAATCTTGATTCCATTCTACAATTTTATTCTTACGCAATAATTTGAATATAGGTTCACATGTAGCGGTTAATTGAGAGATGAATCTAGCAATGTAGTTCAATCTACCAAAAAAACCTCGAACTTCCTTTTCTGAGCATGGGGCTGGCATTTCCAAGATTGCTTGCACTTTATCTGGATCCACCTCTATCCCTCTTTGACAAACCACAAACCCTAGTAACTTCCCAAATTTCACACCAAAAGTGCATTTGGCTGGGTTTAACCTGAGTTGAAACTTCCTTAACCTTTCGAACAACTTTCGTAGATTAAAAATATGTTCATCCTCTGTTCTGGATTTGGCGATCATATCATCTACATAGACCTTAATCTCTTTATGTATCATGTCATGAAATACGGTCACCATCGCTCTTTGGTAAGTCGCTCCGGCATTCTTTAACCCGAATGGCATTACCTTATAACAAAATGTTCCCCATAACGTGATAAAAGTTGTTTCCTCCATGTCTTCAGGTGCCATCTTTATTTGATTATAACCAGAGAAACCATCCATAAAGGAGAAAAGAGAAAACTTGGCTGTGTTGTCAACTAGGACATCGATATGCGGTAACGGAAAGTTGTCTTTAGGGTTGACACGATTTAAATTCCGATAATCTATTCACATTCGAACTTTGCCATCTTTCTTTGGAACGGGAACCACATTTACCACCCATTGAGGGTACCTAGCTACTGCTAGAAAGCCGTCATTAAACTGCTTTTTTACTTCTTCTTTAATCTTCAAGGTCATTTCGGGTTTCATTCTTCTCAACTTCTGCTTGACAGGAGGACATTCAAGTTTCAATGGCAACCTATGTTGCACTATATCAGGATATAACCCAGGCATATCTTGATAGGACCAAGCAAAAACATCTTTGAACTCTTGTATCAGGTTAATTAATTTCTCTCTCGTTTCTTTTGCCATGTGGGTGTCGACCTTTACTTCCTTCCTCTCACTCTCACTTCCTAAATTAATTATTTCAGTTCCTTCTTGATGTGGCTTTATCTCCCTATTTTCTTGTTCCATTAATCTTATCAGTTTCGGAGAAGGTTCACAACTTTCCTCAAAATCGTTGTCCACGTTATCAATTGGACACGAGAAATTGTGGCAAGCAATATTAACATTGTTATTTTCACAGGATTCACTATTAGATATTGTCTCAAAGCTAAACACCATGGGTAGTTCACGGGATTCCCAGTTGGCGAGTTCCATATTCGGAAGGCATGGATGCATTAGACTCGAGCTCTCGAAGTCAGAATCATCCTCAGTTGTAGCCACCTACTCCAGATTCACCTAGCCTACACTCCGAAAGCTTCGCTTGATATCAAAGATGGGAACTTTGCTCGTCCTTGGCTCACACCCCTCCAAACGAGCCAGACTTTTCTCTCGTTTCTCCTCTATTATTCTCCTTTTGTTTGCTCGATTGGGCTTATATCTCAAGCCGTATCGACCTTTATTATCTTCCATCCTCAGCAAAAACACGGAACCTTTTCCATTTCTACCCAAACCAGCTCCATGACAATATCCTTCTTTTAGCATGATCTTAGCCATCATTAAGGATGCACCTGACAAATGAGGCTTTATAGGAGTTGACTCGACATAAGCCATACCTACAATCTCTAAAGCCTAGAATGAAGTCTCTAGCGCTTCCTCCGCAACATCAATGTATTGGGTAGATGATGGCCCACTCACCAGCAAATCTTCCTCTCCAGAGACTATAATCAACTTGTCTCCCATCACAAATTTTAACTTTTGATGCAAAGTGGAGGGTACTACCCCAACGGAATGTATCCAAGGGCGGCCAGCAGAGAACTATAAGCAGGTATAATGTCCATGACTTGGAACATTACTTGGAAGATACAGGGACCAATTTGGACTGGGAGCTCAATCTCTCCCATGACCTCTCTCCGACTTTCATCAAAAGCTCTCACCACTATGGCACTTGGCCTCATGTAAGATACATCATAGAGCAATTTTTCCAAAGTGGTTTTTGGCATGACATTCAAAGATGAACCATTATTTATAAGTACTTTTGCTATAATATGATCCATGCACTTGACTGAAATATGAAGAGCTTTGTTATGCCCCCTCCCCTCAATTGGACTCTCATCATCGGTAAAAGTAAGGTAATTATTAACAGTGATGTTGCTAATAATTCATTCAAACTTGTTCAGGGATATGTTTTGTTCCACATGTGCTTCATTTAAAATCTTCATTAACAACTCCCTATGAGTGGCTGAATGCATTAGCAACTCTAACAGGCTTATTCTGGCCGGCATGCGATTCAACTGATCTACCATTTTATATTCACTTTGCTAAATGAATTTGAGGAACTCACATGCTTCCTCATCAAATACTTCTTTCTTATCTCGTCCTCCTTCTTTTTTAAGTTCTTCTTCAGTTTGAACCGTTTTTCCTTTTGGGGAATTTTTCGTCACTTTGGTCATATTTTGCTCATTTTTTCCTTCACCTCTATGGTTTATATCTCCCCTCAACTCGGGAGGTGTAAACAGTCGGTCACTCCTAGTCATGCCACCTATGCCAGAGATATTGCTAATAGCTTATGCATCAATATCATGAGTCTCATTCACTCATTGTTCTTGAGACCCTTCATTCCTTACATACGAATCATACTTCCAAAGGACTGCCTTCTCATCCTTATAAGGAAAAGGGGATGGCGTGTGCATCACAATAGGCTGTCGTCCTTGGGGCATGAGCGTAGATGCATTGTTAGTGAAGTGAATTACCAATGGCTTAGGTAAAAACGAGTCTTGCTCTCCATTTGAGTTTATTAATACTTCTCCCTCCTTTCTTGGGAAGTTGACTTGCTCTAAATGCATATCCATTAACTTTTGCAACATCTGCTTAAATTCTGAGCAATCCTCAATAGAATGTTGGGCTTGGGGATGAAGAGAGCACATATCCCTCTCTTCATATTCACACGGTATCATCTTGTACTTGCACAATTCGCTGAAGATGAAGCGCATAGGTGTTTAAATTTCACCTACTTCCTTCACAAAATAATTATTCTTTTCCTCTCTTATGGCATTAGCGGAGGCACCTTCATGTGTTGTCAATGGATTATTCTCAATATTAGGCTTATCCTGCTTGAAACTTAACCATCCTAAATCAATCAACGATTACATCTTATGCTTAAGAGCTAGGCATCTTTCTGTGGAATGTCCAATAGCCCCTCCATGATAATCACACTTTGCATTTGCATCATAACTTTTAGGGTATGGGGGTACTATAGGCTTCATGGGACAAATAGCAACCAATGCGTTGCGAAGAAGATTCGGCAGCAACTCTGTATAAGTGATAGGAATTGAGTGAAATTCACAAATTTCTTATCAGGGTTGTTATTTTTTCCTTGATGGGTATTTGGGTTAGGGTTCTGACTGAAACTATGGTTAATGTTTGGGTTATGATTGGGTCTCCAAGCTTGCTTAGGTTGAGACATTGTATTCTGACACTGCGTTTGGTTGAAAGATGGCGGCGGGTGTGGCATCCTAGGCTGATAGGGTTGAGGATAATAAGCAGGTGTGACATTGGAGACATATGGGAATTGGGTTGTGGAATGTGAGTAACCTTGTCCATAGTGAACTGGTACATAGCCCTTCCATGCAGGTGTAGGGGATATTGCATGAGTCTCTCCTTCTTTCTTTTTACCAGCATTAAATGCCACCTTTTTTGTATTTGATGAACTTGGAGGATTATGTGCAATTTTTCCACTCTTCAAACCAATCTCCACTCTTTCTCCAATAATGACAATATCTACAAAGTTCGATGAGACACTTCCTATCATGTGCTCATAAAAAGGAGACTGTAAAGTGTCAATAAACATAGGTGTCATTTCTCTATCATGGAGAGGCGGTTCAACTTGAGCAGCTACTTCTCTTCAACGTTGAGCTTTGTAGTTGCAACCTATCAGGGGTCATATCCACATTATATTTATATTATTTAAGGAAAGCGTCCACCAAATCCTTCCAGGATCGAATGCGGGTAGGTTCTAGATGCATGTACCAATTTAAGGCCACACCGGCCAAACTGTCTTGGAAGAAATAGATTAACAGTTTATCATCATAGGCGTGAGCCGCCATCTTTCGACAATACATAGTCAGATGACTTTTTGGACAAGTGATTCCTCCATATTTTCCAAATTCCGGCACCTTGAATTTAGGAGGAACTAGAACGTCAGGGACCAAGCAAAACCCTACAACATCACCAAAACCATAACTTCCTCCCCCTTCAATAACCCGTAGTCTTTCTTCTAAAATCTCCAATTTGTTCTTAGCTTCAACCTTTTCAATTATCACCCCTAGAGTAGCAACACGGGCTACGGGTTTTGACTGAGATTCTTCTCCCATAGTAAAATGTAAGGCTTTTGGTTGGGCAAGGACATGAGGATTCGAGAAAGCAGCCGTTCTGGACACATTACCTCCCATCACATAGGTTGGATTCATATGGTTTGGCATAACATGGGGATATATTGGTACTTGAGTGGGTTCAAGAGTACTTGTTTGAGGTATAACTCGGTCTTCCTCGGGCTGATCACCCACTAGTGGAGTGTAACCAGGAGGGAGATCGTATGGAGGGAATGGTTGCGATTGAACCTCATTTGTGCCCTGAGGTTGTAGGTTATGGGGAGGATATCTTGTGTCAGTCATCATATTCCCTTGGGCATTGATCCTCTGAACTTTCATGGGACCACTAGCAAAACTTGGGGGGTAGAGGGGTGTCCCATCTCCCTCTAATGTGGCTGAGATTTCTTCATTACTCTTCAAACTCTTCAGTGCCTCTAATATCTGGCTCATTTGATCCTTCAACTGGTTGATATCAGCCTTCTTAGCTCCCTGAGCTTCTTCCCACTCTTCCATTATTTTTCGGTTAGCACGAGTCCTATGACGGTGATACGGTGGTTTTGCCGTTATTTTACGCACACTCTCTATTTTATTTTTATTAACGACATTAGAAGAAATAAAAGGTAAAGGAAGAATGCATGAGTTTATAACAGAATGTTTCAATTATAAAGAAATCATAAAGCTAAATGAGTATCACGACCCAACTTGATCGGGTTGAAGATGAGAATTAATATAAGGTTAAAGTCATGTAACATAATTCCATTCCTCCAATAAGTTCATACAATGTAAGGGATTTCAAATCCAATACATTTCTTCTCCACTAGTTCAAGAAATATAAAAGAAGTACAAATTAATCATCAAAGATTCCTAGATTTGATGATCAATTTCTTCATCTCTCCTACCAGCCATTTACAATGATTGATGAAAATCTTGATCTCCTCGGGTGGGTTAAAGACTGGCATCATTGATTCTGCATCAAACAACATTTTAGGGACCTCATCTATTGCCCCATTAGCTAGAGAAGCTAGTTGGGAGAAGCATCTCATCCAATGTTCTGCAATATTTTCTTGTTCCTTGATATAACCCTCCAGTTGTGCTATCATGTTCTGATGCCTTTCTTCAGCATCTATCAATTGCTAGTGCTCCTTGTTTATCTCCTCCTCGCATGCTGTAACCACCTCCTTCAATTGTTGTTCTAGATTATTATTTTCAACTTGCATGTCGCGCAATCTCCTCAAAGCTTCTTGTTTATCTATTTTGGCCTCATCAAAGAGATGTCTCCACTGGTGTTCCGCTGCCAACGCTGCATCTCATTCTTGTACCCTCATTGCTAGCTCTGTATTGGCAGCGGCAAGGTCTTGCTTGATTCTAAAAGTATAATCCCTCTTTGACCTTTGGCTTTTGAGGATTTTTTCATAAGCCTTCTCCTTTTCCAATTTTGCTTTCTTAAGATCGACATAGTCATTATGGGTCCTACGGAGGTCTTCAGATATTCTTTCATTTCTTACTTTCATCTTCTCTAGTTCGGCTTTTAGTTGGCTTACTTCTTCAGCTTCTACAATCTCGAGTAGCTCGTCATCTTTTGGGTGGAAGGAAATCGGCTTAAATGGTAGCTTGATCTCCTCAACTCTCTGTGCAATCCATTGGTGATAACTAAGCCTTCCTTCAATATCCCTTGGTCTTAAGTTCTTATCCATACGCACCACATTTTCCCAAGCACTTCAAACTTATTGAAGTACCTCGATAAAATGGCCATCCTCATAAAAGAAAACTAAAGAAGCAAGCGACTTTGGGGTTGACGATCTTCTTATGGGATAACCAAATTGCCTCTAAGATAGAACAGGATTGTAACTTATGCAAGCTCTAGTGCCTATGAGAGGCACATTGGGATAAATTCCAACACGAAAAATAAGGTTTGTTCTAACTTGTCATGATGGATGTCATCTAATCTTCTCTTCACTCAAACTAGCAAAGTGTTGAGCCCATTCACTTCCCCCCATCACATCAGGTTTACACCGTAGCAACTCCTCTACAGGGCATTTTAAATCGACCGGTCTCTTGAAGACAGGAGTAATGAACCACACAAATAGCACTGGCAAACAACAAAGAATCATTTTCCCCTTTCTCTCATGACAAAAATGCATAGTAGCATAAAAATCGGCCAATAAAGCTGTGACTGGGTTTTCCAATCTATTTCTGCTAGCAACAAGTACATCAATTGCAGCATTATCTATAAAATCTTTGATATTAGGAAATAACACGATTCCATAAATAGTGAGAGCCAAAACATCCATGAATATTTCCCAGTCTCCTTTATTGGCTAAATGATGCAAGTATTGCTCCAAGTATCCTCTTGTGAAGCCTTTCACTTAATTTTTATTCACCTGACGCTCCTCCAATTCCTTTAGATGTATCTTTGTTATATTAGCAATGGTCAAGATGGAAGCATGTTGTTCTATATGTCGATAAGGGGTTTTTTCTTCTATAGGAAAATCCAAAATTTGTTCAAATTCCTCTACTGTCGGGGCCAATTTAAAATCTTGAAATGTAAAACATATCAATAATGGGTCATAGTATTGAGCCAAGGCAGTGATTGCAGATTCTTGTACCTCCACTTCTATCAGATTTAACAAGTTCCCATATTTCTTTCTAAAAGCATCCCTCGTATAGTCTTTAGTTTTCGCCCCAATTATCTCAAACTGGTCATATTTGCACAACTAGCCTTCAACTGCAACTTCTTTCTCAACACAACCTTTTCAGATTCTCTTTTCTCCTCAGACCCCATATTAATTTCCATCTTCTCGTGAGATACTCAAAAAGTTTTACAACCTCTTACCTAAAGCAACCAAAAGAATAATGAAGCTAGTGAGAAATTAATGCATTCAATGCATAAGGAAACAACAAGTGCCCCTTAATCTTATGACTTTGCTACATGTATGGTGTGGAAAGAAAAAAAAAATATGCTATGCATGAGATGTAATTGACGCAGACACAATGTCATTCATGATAAGTACCACAATGCACAAACATACCTCTTGAGATGCTCCATATTTACATGAAATACAATGCGGACATGATGCACATTTTTATATGATATGTTATGATGCACATTAATAAAAAAAACAGATAATTGGTGAGCGGTAACAGGATATCATATTCTCTCCCTTTGTGCCCTAATCAAGGTTTATAAGTGTAATACCTAGGGATCTAAGGTAATTTATATGTGCATACTCACAAAGGGTGGCTCCTAATCTTAAAGGTATAAGACCACCGGAGCTATAGATCGCTTTATGGTATTTCCCACAACAGTTGGAAGTCTACTAGATGTGGGGATACCAATAAAGAGAACAAACTCCGGCTGGGGTTCTCACAATAGCCAAATAGGAAGTACATCCTAAATGACACTATTACACAACCCCTCTATTTCTAAGTTCACTCAGACTCGGGTGTAGAGCCTTACTCAATGCACAAGATATGCCATAATGTGTGTGTGAAGGGAGTATATGATGCAAACTCATAACCACCTGCAAAATAACCAGAAAAGTCTCAGACAGATATAACAGTTGTCATCTACCCTAAGGTTCAATGGTCAAATCACATACTTATTTGTGGCAAATAAATAGCAAAAGAAAAGACCATATACAAAAAATATTAAAAAGGAAAAACAATCAAATATTCATGACAAATAACTAGCAAAAGAAAACACAATAATATAGAAAATATTAGAAAGGAAAAACAAGCAAATATTCATGGCAAATAACTAGAAAAAGAAAACACAATATATAGAAAACATTAAAAAGGGGAAACAAACAAATAAGAACATATATCTTGCATATTTAATTAATTAGGCTTGACTCTCTAGACAAAAGTCCCTAGTGGAGTCGCCATCTGTCGCAACCGGGGTCACGAGGGACCGACGAACGTAAAAAATTTCACCCTTTTTAGGGGAACGAAGGAGTCGTCACCATAGTTTATTAGGGAAAATTATGGGAAAAAACTAAAATGATCTTCGAAACAAAAAATGGGTTCGGGAGTCGATTACATGTAGGGAAGGTATCAGCACCCTACAACATCCGTCTTAAGACAGTTACCTTTCAATTAAATATGCAAGATGAATATAACCTTATAATATTTGTTTCCCCTATAAACAAATAAAATATTATAATGTAAAAATAATTTTTAAATTATTATTGTTAAAAAAAAAATATTAAATTAAAGTTTATTTGGACCCGACAAGATATTAACCTTACTTCTACGTATTTCCATATAGAATGGAAAATTAGGGATACGTAGTTCTTCTTAAAATGTTTTTCTTTTTTTATGATTAGTAATTTTAAAGAGAAATGAGTTTTGAAAAAAAATAAATTATATATTTTATTCTCTTTATCAATCTTATAATAAATCAAGATAGTGTAAACTATACATTGATATTATACATTGTTATATAAATTTTGTTTAAAAAGATTGAAATATATTTATTTTATCTGAATAAAATTTAGTTAAAGGTTAAATATAAGATGACGCGTATAAAAATAATTATTTAAATGATTATTTTATATATAGGTGATATAAAAATACTTAAATATAATGGGCAATAGATATAAGAAAATGCATATGATTATACAAGCATCTAGACAACTTTTTAACATGAAGAGGAAAAGTATACTTCACACTTATATTAAAAAGCTGGTACCAATTTTTTTTATATGAAATCATTTAATGAATATTTATAAAATTAAAATTTGAGTAAACTTTAATAAAAATAACAAAATATATATAATGACGCGTGTGGTCATATATATATGTAAAGGATGTAGCATAAATCATATAATTTAATGATTATAAATTTATATAAAATATTAATAAAATATGAGATATAGGATATAAGATGATGCACGCGATCATACTTTATCCTTACCCTTCTTAAGATAAACTGATATAATATTGATATCATAAGTTAGTATATTTAGAAAAATCTATTTAATTTAAATTAGTATATTACGATTATTATTCAAAATCAGTATATTAAAATTATCATTTTTATACAATTGAATACTAAATATACAATGACGTGTGCAGTCATATATATAATTAGAATTCAACGTAATCTCCCCCTTTTTTTTTACTGTAGTAACATATTGAATATTAGAATTAATTATCAAATGAATTGAAAGTTGGGCAAAATGTTAAATTAAATTTTAGATTTGTTAATTATTTTTTTATATATAAATGGTCAAGAGTTTTTTATTATTATATGATAAGTATACTAATTCGAATAAAAGAAAAAAAAATAAAAAATAATAACAATAAGTAAAAAATAAAGATAAATAATAAAATGATAAAATGAAAGAAAGATAAATAAATAAATTAATTAATTAATTAAAATAACATGAGATAAATAAATAAATAAATAAAAGCAATAATAAAAAAGAGAAAAAGGGTTGCCAAAATGGGAAACATTCCCTGGCAGTATGCATCCCGCATTGCTACCACTCTTCCCCACCATGCCGCATCACCACCCACCACATTCACACTTTCACACCCCAAACCTTCTTCACCGATCACTTGCTCACTCACTCATTCACAATTTCTCTTATATTCATTTTCACAGAACAAACCTCAACTTTCACTTTTTATTTTCACCTATTAACACAATATGCCATCTTCCAACTCCGGCGAGAGCCGCCGAGCCACCAAGCCCTAGAGCCCCACTGGAGCGCCTCCACTGCCAGAGCAAGAGAACCTCCCCTACCCCTACTGTGAGTCAACCAACACCAAGTTTTGCTATTACATCAACTACAACTACTCCCTCGTCACCATCATAGGCAGAATCAAGCATTTCGGCCAGTAAGACAACCAAAACTATGCTTCTCAAAAAGACTGCAACGTTCGGATTACTTGACTCCTGCTCACCAGCACTACAACTACTGCTTGCTTCAATCACTCTCGAACCCTAATCGATAGCAAAAGTCATGTTGCTCCCGCTCGGCGAATCAATCGCAAAACCCAACCCAGAGAAATAAAAAGGAAAAAGAGGCAAAGTGAAAGGAAAGGTGGATTGACTAATTGGTTGAAAAAGTTCCGGAACCCATAAATATAAAACATCACAGGCGCAACAACCAAAACATTTTCCTTTACAAGCATCAGTGTAAGACAAACACATTTGGTAAAAAGGTAATAATAAAAGCATGGGAAAAAAAAAGACAATGCAAAGACCAACTATTAGACTAAGAAATAATACCTCCAAATTTGGTTTTTTCTCCTTCCAATACCCTGCTTCTTCTCCTTCCTTTCTTTTTTTTTTCTCTCAATTCCTACCCCTCCTTTTATTACTGCCCCCCTTGCTTTTAGGTTATACCCTTAGGTTAAATTGTAGGGTTATTTTCTTAATGGGCTTAGGCCATTTTTTTTCTTCATCCCCTCTTTTTTTTTTGCCTTTTATGAGCCCCTCTCTTCTCTTCTCTCTTCTCTCTTCTCCTCTCAACACAAACACACATGACATGCAATTTCATTTCATTTTATATCTTCAAAATTATTATTCATAAAAAATGGTAAGGAATATTCTTTTTGGAATATTTTACATACATTGTTTGATATTATTCATTAGAAATTATTTAAGATTTTAAACTTTTATGAATCAATTTCTCATAAATTTTTATTATGATTTTGTAAATTTTTTTTTTTAAAATATGTGTTAGAAATGTATTTTTTTTATATATCTATAAAATATTATCCTATATTTTTTTAGTATTTTTCAAACATAATTAAATAATAAAATATATATTTTTTTTTACCTTTTTATTTTTCAATATTATTTTTATTTATTATTTATTTTTTAAAAATTAATCCCCGAACGAAATTGGGTGTTGACAATAACATATTCAACATTGTCATGAATGTCAATGGAAAGACAAAAGACAATGAGAAGGTAAGGATGGATATAGTCTTATATTGTAAGAGAAAAGACTTGGAGCTAAAGTCAAGAGGTAATGGGAAGATGATAAAATCAAAATCAAATTATACCTTAACTATAGAACAAAGAAAGCTAGTTTGTCATTGGCTAAAATAACTTAAGATGGCTAATGGCTATTGTTCTAATTTAGCGAGATGTACTGATGTTGAAAAGGGAAGGGTTCTTGGAATGAAAAGTCATGATTGTCATGTGTTTGTGGAATGTTTACTTCCTATTGCACTTAGTTCATTACCGACTCATGTTTTAAATCCTCTTGTTGAAGTAAGTCATATCTTCAAAGATTTGTGCTCTACAAAATTAAAAAGGGATGAATTGATTAAAGTGGAACAAAATATTCCAATGATTTTCTGCAAAATTAGAGAGAATATTCCCACCAGGATTTTTTAATTCAATGGAACATCTTCCTCTTCATCTACCATATGAAGGAAGACTTGGTGGACCAATACAATATAGGTGGATGTATCCATTTGAAAGGTAATAAAACTATTCTTGTATTTTATGCAAGTTTCAATTTCCTTAGAATTAATTATTATAATGTCATTGTTTATTTTTAATAAGTTCATGGGTGATTCTAAACTATCGATAAAAAATAAGGCTAGGATTGAAGGATCAATTTGTGCATCTTACTTGCACTGTGAGACAACATACTTTCGTTCTCATTATGTTAATAATTTCATGTTGTCACCAAGAATTCGTAGAAATGAATTGCAAATTTAAGTCGATCAGATTCCATCAATGTTATCAGTTTTTAATCAGCCTGGGCATCATTTTGGGAAAGAGAAAATTTATTAGTTAACTGAGAAAGAATTGAACTCAACCCATATCCACATGTTGATCAATTGTGTTGAAGTTACACCCAAGGTTGTCAAAATCGAGATCTTACTCAAGATTGTTAAGAAGAATATAAATCGTAAATCGGAAGATCGTAACACGAATCGTAAGATCCTACAAATTTATAAAATTTATATAAATCATATAATTAAACTTAAAATATACAATGTATACTTTTAAAATAAATATTAATAATAAATTGAACTTGAAAAAATAAATAATATATATAAAAATTAAGAGGGGTGCAGATATTGAGTATTTTAGAGTTAGAGAAGAAGAAAAATTATAATATTCTTTTAAGAAAATAGAAAAATATTTAATTTTTCTTTTAATTTTTTTAATTAGATTTTAAAAAGTGACAATTGAAATATACAATGTATACTATTGAAATAAATATAAATAATAAATTGAAACATGAAAAAATAAATAACATATAAAAAATTAAAAGAGTACAGATATTGAATATTGGGGAAGTGAAAAGATTTTTAGAGAAGAGGATAAATTATAATATTTAAAAAAATAGAGAAATATTTATTTTTTTTCTTTTAATTTTCTTTAATTATCTTTTAAAATGTGACTATTGAAGATAAAAAGTGAACATGTACTGTATTAGTGGCACTGTGGTACTTGAAGAAATAAATATCAATAGTAAATTGAAACTTGAAAAAATAAATATCAATAGCAAATTGAAACTTGAAAAAATAAATACAGACAAAAAATTAAGAGGAATGAAGATATTGGGTATTGAGAAATGAAGAAACTTTTAGATAACAGGAAAAATTATAATTTTTTTTTAAGAAATAGAGAAGTTTTTAATTTTTATTTTTATTTTGTTTAATTAGATTTTAAAGAGAGACTGTTGAAGTATACAATGTATACGGTCAGATTAAGTGACTGTCAGATTAAGTGAGATTAGAAAAGAATGATCAAACCCTAAACCTAAAAAAGTTTGAAACTTTACATCTTTGCACAACATCTTATGGCATCCTACGCATGCCGTTGTTGGGTTATCTATTTCGTCCCATCGCATAACGTCTTTGTAGACATCACGCATAGTGTGACAGAATCTGCTCCGTCCCATCGCATAATGTCTTTCTGGGCATCACGCATAGTGTGACAGAGAAGATGATGTACGCGACTTTTCAATGTTAAAGATCGTCGTTTTGCAACGATTTCCGATTTTTTCCGACGATCCTACACGATCTGAAAAAAAATTTAATCTTTTTGGTACGTAAACACGAAAACTCTAAAGAAATCATTAAATGGAACGATCTTACGATTTAAATCGCGATTTTGACAACCTTGGTTACACCCACATCATCCCCTACTGTTACACCCACATCATCCCCAACTATTTCTAAAACCGTAGATGATCAAGACTTTTAATGTAATGATCTTCCTATGATTCAACCCATTGGTGGAGGGTATTCATTTTTTAGAATATTAATTATATTTTTACTTTTATATAACAAATCAAATGACTTTCAAAATTTCATGATTTTGTTTACATCTTTTAAGTTTCATCCATGTAAGATTGCAGCAAAGATTATCACATTCACCATTAGACAACAATACCAAAAGCCTTAGCTTATGTGGGGAGCAATTCCTAAGAAAGATAAAGAGACATTTTTTCAAAGATTTAAGGTATTTTTAGTTCTTTCCCACTCTGACTTCAATTTTAGTTTATTAATTATCTATTGATATTTAATATTTAGCATAAATGTTTAAACTTTTTTTTCTCCTTATATAGAGACATGTAAAATGGAGACCTGATGATGAAAATAAAATAAAGAAAAATTTCAACTCAAAAGTATCTCATAGTCTTTCTGAGATGTTCATGGAAGTTTGAAATACTGGAAAACGTCTGATGTGAATTGGATAAAGTATATGGAATAATTTGTTAGCCCATTGGAATACAACTTCTTATCATTTAAAGCGTGAACGAGTTAAGAAAAATAGGGTATTTGATGAGGGTGGGTGTATGCACACTGGTGGCTCTATTAGCATGCATGAGCATGCCATCCGCATGGTATATACATTATAAAATCAATTTTTTTTAATAATCAATTAACAATACGTGATGTGCATATATCTATTTATAATTTTTTGTTTCCAGTCAAAAGAAATTGGTCGGACTCCATTTATTGATGAAATCTTTGAGAAAACACATATAAGAAAAAATACAGATGAATTTGTTGATAATAGATTAAAGAAGACTCATGTAAGTATCTCTTATGATGATATGTTTTTCTTGTAATATTTAATATATTCATGAAATAATATTTGTCTATGTATTACAAGAAGATTTTCAAGTTAAACATGTTGATGCTAGGTCTAATCTTTCAACATGTGTTGGTAGCTCAAAATGCACTCCCCTAGACCCTATTGAATAAGAGAAGCTTAGAACATGATGTTGGGTGGCTGCTGCTGGTGAAAAGAAAAAAGGATATTTGTATGAGTTTGGTGATCTTGCTTGTGTTTACAATGATGGAAATGGTAACATCCTTAAGCATACACAAGCATCTTATAGTCAATCTCATAATAGTGAAGAGATTAATAAACTTAAAGAATGGCTTGTAGTTAGTAAGACATCAGTTCGTCTTTTGCATTTAAAATTTGAGACATTTATTAAGGCCTTTGTTCCATATCTTCCTTCTGAAGCAGCAGAAATAGCTCAAACATTACTTCAAGAATATGTTGATAATAATAAAGAGCAACAACAAATGAATGAACAAGATGACCAACAATAAGAACAAGATAAGGATCAATAGGAAACTAAAAATGATGGAGTTGAATATAATGATTATTAAATAGTTAGTTTAGTTTATACACTTTAACCTTTTCAATTTGCAATAGTTTAGATTGAATTTTTTATTGCATTATTTGACATTTTAGTTGAATTTGTGAAATTTGAATTAGTTGAATGTTAAACTTGTTGAATATTATATAAAAATGTTAAATATGAATGGTGTGTATCTTATTTTTAATTTTTAATGTTTAGTAAGTTTTACTATTTGAGTTATGATAAATTCAATAAAAAATATTGAGAAATATGTTATAATTTTGAATTACAGAAAAAAAAATTCTCACAGATTTTTTCGTAAAAAATATTTATAAAAAAATTTCATGAATTTACTTGTGGGAACTTTTTCATTGGTTTGTTTGTAATTTCCCATGAATTTGTTTGTGAGAAATTTTTTATGGATATGTTCGTGGGAAATTTCCCATAAATTTGTTTGTGAAAAATTTCCTATAGATTTATTTGTGGAAATTTTCCCATTGATTTGTTTGTGGAAAAATTTTCCATTGATTTGTTTATGGAAAATTTCCCATGAATTTGTTTGTGAAAAATTTTTCATCGATTTGTTTGTGAAAAATTTTTCATCGATTTGTTTGTGAAAAATTTTTCATCGATTTGTTTGTGGGTAAATTTTTCATGAATTTATTTGTAAAAAATTTCTCATAGATTTGTTTGTGCAAAATAACAAAAAATAATTTTCTCCTATCCTTTTACCCATAAATTTATGACCATGAGAAGTTTGGGAAGAAAAATTTATTTATCACTAATTTTACGTATTACCCACGAATTTATTTTATGAAAAATATGAATTTTTTTTATAATAATCGCATGCTTTTTTACTCGAAAGAAAAAGAGATATAGGTGATATATATGTAATAAAATTAAATTTGAAAGAGATATAAAAAAATATATATATTGTTCTTGCCGAGAGGTTAACGTATGGACCGACAGCAACAAAGAGTCTTCTTAATCCTTAATTCGTTCTGCACCTTCTGCCGCGAGTCTCTCGGTCAACTGCTGAGAGCCTTCCTTCCACCGAATGGGAGTGTACCTGTTGATTACACTCCGACGCTCAAGTCAGTAAATACTCAAACAGAATATTCTCTACAGTGAAAACAGTATATCAAGATCATCATACCTCATCATTTATTACCTTTTTATAGCCTCGTAAACTGGGCCGAAGCAATGGGCCAGAGTTAAGGGTTAACTCTGCCTTAATCATCCGATCATGCCTGATTGGCGTGGTTAGGTCGTTCTAAACACTTGGACAAGAGGCTTCCGGCTAAGGCCGGATGCTTTCTAGTGCTATTATGCTTGAATTATCGTTATGGCCGGGAGGCTCACGGTCCAGAGAGAGCTCCTCGTATTACAATTATTCTTAATTAAGGTGGCTTTAGGGGTAACCGAGAGGTTACCAATACCTTATCCGTACACTAGTCCCCCAAGTCTCGAGTGACTGATCAGGCCGAGAAGGTTTCGACAATTTTGAGGGTTGGAAGGAAACGAAGAGATTTTGAACTAAGTATTCCTATGGGTTGGCTGCTTTTAGGATTAGTTCTGTTGCCAGGGATTTAATGGGCTTCCTGGCACGGGGCTCGAGGTTGCCTGTAATGATGATTTGAGCGGCCCAAGTAAGAGAGAGAGAGGAAGGATGTTTCCAGAAGGTTTCCCTGGAAACGTTTCGTCTTTGCTCTATTGGAATTGGGAAGTGGGGGGGGGATGCTTCCAGAAGGTTATTCTGGAAACGTTTCGTTTTTCTCTCAGTATTATAAATAAGTGGTGGGGCACCTCTTTATTCACTTCATTTCTTCTCTTTAATCCAACTCTTCTTCAGTTTCCGGGTATGTCTTCTTTCTCTTCTTCTTCCTTTTCGTCCGTGAGCGTGTCGGCATCGTCTGGGAGGGAGGATGTCCGAGAGTGTCTTTCTGCTACCGAGAGTGCCTCAGTTAGCTCTTCGGTTGGTAGTCCTTCCGGCCGTTCACCGGGAGGTGCCTCTCATCCTTCATCTGAGGATGAGTGGTTAAATCTAGAGAGGCCCTTGAGGAGTGGGTATGGATGGGTAGCTCCTAGTGTTTTAGAATATGTGTCTAGATTTGGTAGTTCTCAGAGTTGCCAAGAGTTTTTAAATGGGGTGGAAATTATTTCTGATGATTTCGACAATGGGACCATTATGGTGCGTCGTTGCGGACCGTCTGACCGGGTTTGCTATGGTCGGGAGGGGGCCGATGAAAATTTCTTTTATATGTATTCTTGTCTCTTTTCGGACTTGCATGTGCGAGTCCCTTTCGACGATTTTACTGTGGGTGTCCTTCGCGTCTTAAACGTGGCACCCACACAACTGCACCCAAATAGTTGGGCTGCCTTGCAGGCCTTCCGAATGCTTTGCAAAATGTTCTCAATTGTTCCTACCCATCCCATATTCTTACATCATTTCAGTTCTCGAGTTTCTGAAGACATCAGTTGGGTTTCTTTGGTAGGTCAGCCCTCTAGCCTCCTTTTTAAACCATACACGGCTTCTTTCAAAAACTTTAAGGGAGGATATTTTAAGATAGTCATTATGGATGATGGGGAGCCTCCCGTCTTTCGGAATGGCGTCCCTAGGTTCCCTCTTTTTTGGACGAGAGATCCCCTTAGGTATATATCTTGGCCTCGCTCCCGAATGACTGAGTATGACCGAAAGGTTCTCGAACTCTTAGCATGCTTCCCCGAAAGTTGCCGACACGCCGCTTCATGGGAGACTTCCTCTCTCCAAAGGGTCCTGTTAACCTTGAGGGTAAGCGTTTTTTCGAAATTCTGTTCGAGTTAAGTTTTTTAACCATGCTGAATTCTTTGTTTGCTGACAGGTTTGATGGCTGCCGAAATGGGTACAAGTCAAAGTGAGTTCTTTGCCATCCGTGAGGAGATGAAAAGGAAAGCCGAAGAGGCCAAGATGGCTGCCGAGACCATCTCGGTGGAGGATTCGGGGGGCCATCACCCTATTCAAGCTGACAAGAGAAAGCATAAAAGGAAGGGCACAAGTACTTCTCGAAAGTCCAACCGAGAAGAGCCTTCCCAGAAAAGGGTTAAGTCAACTACTCCGCCAAGGGTATCTGTCCAACCGGAAGCCTGCGTTCCACCAGTTGGAACATCTGCTGCTCCTTCTCGATTTTTGGGTTCTAATCTCCAAATCAACAAAAGGGTAACCTTTGGTTTGACTTCAGCCGAGAAAGAGATTTTTGAAAGCGCTCCCTTAGAGGAAGTTGGTACTTCATTTATAGAGATGCATGCACATACCTTCCTCTTGGGTCGCCGCCAGATTGCAGAGTGTGCCAAATTGAAGCATGAGTTGGGAAAGACAGGTGCCTCCCTCAAAGAAGCCTTAGAGACTAACACGAAGCTGAATACGGAGATACAAGAGTTGAAAACTAATGCTGCTAAGTCAGAAGAAAAGGCACTTGCTTTGGAGGAAAGCAATAGGGCTTGGGAAGACAAGTTTTCCCTGGTGAGTAAAACCGAGAAGAGGCTCCGAGACGATGTTAAGGGTTTAGACAAGAATTTGTCTAGGGCCCTTTCGACTAAAGCTGCTCTGGAAAAGGAGTGTGATAGGTTGAAATACCTTATTCTTCGCGAGCATGAGTTAGGTTTCGACAAGGATGTTCGCCAGGCCTTTTATTTCCATAGCCGGGAGGAACCTTTGGACCTAGGTCGCTTTGATGTTGGTAATGATGTTTATAAGGGTCAGTTGATGGCCCTTGAAGACATTGAAAAGGAAACGGCGACCCAAGCAGCTTTTGAAGGGGATGCACCGGGAGACGCTGCCGAAGCCGAGAAGAGCTCAACTCCTCCTCCTAACCCAACTGATGCTTAGTTTAATTTTCTAGCTTTTTTAAACCAATCATTTTGTAGTCCTTAGGGACCCAGTCCAATTATGACCTTTTGTAGCTCCCTGGGAGCCTAACATTTTGATGAATATAATTCTTATTTCTCTTTCCTTTCATGCTTGTTTTACTTATTGCATCTCATTTTGATATCGTTGCACTATGCCGAGAGTCGTTTAATAATCAAATATAACGAATCAAGAGAAGAATAAATTTGTAAATTGTCGGGAGGTGCGTTCACGGTTGTGAGGTTTTCCTGAAGCCGAGAGAGTTCGTTAATTATTGAATGGTCGGGAAGAGCGATTGATGCTCCTGAGGCCGGGAAGGTTCACTCGAGATGGAATAAAACTTCCCTTTATTAGTTGGCCGAGAGGTTCACTAATGGTTAAGTGAAGTTCTTTTAAGGCCGAGGGGAGCCACTCATGGTAGAGTTCCCCTCTTGGTTAGATTTTAGTGAGCTAAGAGGGATCACTAATGGTTAAGTGAAGTTTTCTCTTAGCTGGCCGAGAGGGATCACTAATGATTAAGTGAAGCTTCCTCTTTGTTGGCCGAGAGGGATCACTAATGATTAAGTGAAGCTTCCTCTTTGTTAATTTTTAGCTAAGAAGGATCACTAATGGTTAAGTGAAGCTTCTTATTAGCTATTCGATAGGGATCACCTATGGTTAAGTGAAGCTTCCTCTAAGTTAGATTTGCAACCATTCATATGTAAAAAACTTCTTTCATTGCCGAAAAGTGATTACATGATTTCAGCTATAATAAAATTTCAACAGCTGTGCATTCCAAGCCCTTGGTATTGGTTTTCCATTCAAGTCTTAGAGATGATAAGCTCCATTTCCTAGTGCCTTAGCCACTTTAAATGGACCTTCCCAGTTGCTCGCGAACTTGCCATCTGCTAGATTCCTCCTAGCTGCGTTTTTTACCCTGAGCACCAGATCTCCTTCTAGGAAGGCTCTCGGCTTTACTCTGGAGTTGAACTTCCTAGCTGCTCTTAATCGACAAGCTTCCTGCCGAAGAAGAGCTTTGTCCCTCAACTCTGTTAACAGCTCCAACTCTACTCTAATGGCTTCTTCGTTTCTTTCCATATTAATGAATTTCCTTCTTGGACTGACTTCCCCTACTTCGACCGGGAGCATGGCGTCTACCCCATAGGTAAGGCTGTAAGGGGTCTCTCCAGTAGATGACTATGGGGTGCATCTGTATGCCCACAATACTTCTAGCAATTCCTCTGTCCACCTCCCTTTAGTTGCTCCCAGCCTTTTCTTGAGTTCGTGAAGTATTACTTTGTTGGCGCTTTCGGCCTGTCCGTTGGCTTGTGGGTGCTCTACTGCACTGGTGGCATGCCGAATGCCTAGGCCTTCGTAGAAGGCTCCTAGCTCTTTGTCAATGAATTGCTTGCCATTGTCTATGATGATGGTATGGGGGATGCCAAATCTACACACTATGTTTTTCCACACAAATTTCTGCACTTGGGTTGCCGTTATCTTGGCCAGGGGCTCTGCTTCTATCCACTTAGTAAAATAATCCACAGCTACTAATAAAAACTTACACTGTCCCTTAGCCAAAGGAAAAGGTCCCACAATGTCCATTCCCCATGTTGCAAATGGCCAAGGTGATGTAACATGATGGAGTTTTTCGGGTGCCGAATGTATGAGGTTCCTATTTATTTGACATTCTTTACACTTTCGGACATACTGAACGCAATCCTCCCGGATTGTAGGCTAGTAAAATCCTGCCCTCAACACCTTAGCCGCCATAGATCTGCCTCCGGAATGAGATCCGCAAATCCCTTTATATAATTCCTCCAATACATAAGCAGTTTGATCAGGGCTGAGACATTTCAATAAAGGTCCCTCGAAGCTCCTCTTAAACAACTCTCCATTTACTAAAACGAACCGGGAAGCTCTCCTCCTGAATAGCGCAGCTTCCTTTTCCCCGGGAGGACACAATCCTTGGTCTAGGAACTGATAGTAAGGTGTCATCCAGGTAGTCAGGTTGTCTACTTGCTGACAGTCATCCAGCTCAATGGACGGGCGGCTCAAAGTGTGTTTGATGACTGTTTGATGATGTTGCCCCCTCCTGGATGTAGCTAGCTTCGAGAGGATATCAGCCCTGACGTTTTCGGCTCTAGGGATGTGACCTACCCGGCTAGCTTGGAATCCTTCCAACTTTCTCAAAGTATGGTGGTAATACTTAAGCATTAAGGGGTCTTTCACTTGGAACTCCCCTTTCAAATGGCTGGCTACAAGCTGGGAATCTGTGTGGCAATCAATTTTCTCAGCCCCTATCTCCTTTGCCAAGGTTAATCCGGCTACCAGTGCTTCGTACTCAGCTTGGTTATTTGAGGCCTTGAACTAGAAGATCAAGGACTGCTCCACTTTGATACCTTCTGGTCCCTCCAAAACCACTCCTGCTCCACTCCCTTGTTTATTGGATGATCCATCTACCCACAGCTTCCACCACTCCTCATCCCCTTCTTCAATTGCTTCCCCTTGTAGCTCCCCTGCAAAATCCGCGAGACATTGAGCTTTAATAGGTCCCCTTCTTTCATAAGTTATGTCGAATTCCGACAGCTCCACGGTCCAAGCAATCATCCTTCCAGACAGTTCCGGTTTTCTGAGTATCTTGGCTATAGGATAATCGGTTCGAACAACTATCTTGTGACTTTGAAAGTATTGGCGAAGGCGCCTCGCAGTTGTTACCATTCTCAAGGCCACCTTGTCCAACAGCTGATAGCGCGTCTCAGCATCTTGCAACATTCGGCTTATGTAGTAAATGGGCCTTATTTCTCCCTCGAATTCTTGTACTAAAACCGAGCTGAGCGTGTTGTCAGAGACCGATAAGTACATGATGAGGTCGTTGTCTCTTCGTGGTTTTTGAAGGATGGGTGGGGAGGTGAGGAAGGTCTTGATTTCTTCAAACTTGGTTTGGCATTTCTCGTCCCATTCGAACTTTGCAGCTTTCTTGAGTAATTTCACGATGGGACGTATCTTCTCGGTCATGGTAGGTGTGAACCGGGACAGTGCCGTCAGACGTCCCACTAACCTTTGGACCTCCTTCAGGTTGCTGGGACTCCTCATGTCAATTATTGCCTGGCATTTGTCTGGATTTGCCTCAATCCCCCTACTGGTTAGCATGAAGCCCAGGAACTTCCCTCCTTGCACCCCAAAAACACATTTCTCCGGATTTAATTTCATCTCATACCTTCGTAGGACCGAGAATATTTCGTTTAAGTCTTTAATGTGGTCATTGCAGGAGTCTGACTTGACTACCATGTCATCTACATACACCTCCATGCTTCTTCCTATCTGCTCCTTAAACATTTTGTCCATTAATCTTTGATAAGTGGCCCCTACATTTTTCAACCCAAAAGGCATCACCCTGTAGTAAAAATTGCACTCTTCTGTGATGAAGGCTGTCTTCTCGGCTTCATCCAGGTGCATCAGTATCTGATTGTATCCTGAATAAGCATCCAAAAAGCTCAACATTTTATGCCCTGCAGCTCCGTCCACCAATCTGTCTATGCTGGGCAAAGGATAGGTATCTTTCGGACATGCTTTGTTCAGGTTTGTGTAGTCTGTGCACATCCGCCACTTCCCATTTGCCTTCTTCACCATTACTACATTGGCCAACCAAGTTGTGTACTTGGCCTTTTTGATAAATCCTGCTTTCAGCAATTTATCCACTTCTTCTCCAACTGCCTTCCTTCTCTCTTCCCCCATCTTTCTTCTTTTCTGGGCAACCGGCCTTACTTCTTTGCATACTGACAGCTTGTGGGAGATTATTCTAGGATCTATTCCTGGCATGTCAGCTGCAGTCCAAGCGAATGCTTCCACATTCCTCCTTAGAATGCCAAGAATGGCTTCCTTTTCTTCTTGACTCGTTGTGGACCCTATGCATGTCACCTGGTGAGGCTCCCCAATGCATATAGTCATTGTTTCTTCCTTAGGTTGGACCCTTGGATCTTCATTCATCCGAGGGTCTAAACTAGTCATGGCCACCATATCCTCCCTCTTTGGCCTCTCTTGCTTCCTTCTCGGCCTCTTCTCCTCCCTTCTCGGCCTATCCTCCTCCCTTCTCGGCCTCACCTCCTCTCTTCTCGGCCTCTCCTCCTCCCTTCTTGGCCTCACCTCCTCTCTTCTCGGCCTTTCCTCCTCCTCTTTCTTCTCTTCCCAATTATGGGGTGTTCTCAAGCTAACTAGATAACATTCTCTTGCTGTTTTCTGGTCACCATGCATAGTGACCACTTCTCCCTTGCTTGTTGGGAACTTCATTGCAAAGTGTGGTGTGGACACTATGGCCCCTAGCTTATTGAGTGAAGGTCTCCCCAACAGCATGTTGTATGAGGTGCACGCGTCAATTATGACGAATCTCACTTTTATTACCATACACAGCCCTCCTTCTCCTCCAAACCTGGTATAGAGGTCTACGAAGCCTTTGGTATTCACCCTCTCTCCTGAGAAGCCTACTACCTGATCATTATATGGTTGCAGAACATCCTCCGAGAGTTCTATTTTTTGGAAAGTTTTCCAATATAGTATATCCACCGAGCTTCCCTGATCCACCAACGTTTTCTTGACCGCAAAGTTGGCGGCCTCCACTGTGATCACCATGGGGTCGTCTTGCTGTGGATCTATACCTTTGAAATCTTCGTTAGTGAAGGTGATGGGTGGCATTTTCAGTGATCTACTTCTTTCGGCCATTTTATCGAGTGGATGCTCCTCATATGCCTCTTCCTCGCTGAGTTAGACGTCCCTCCTCCTGCAAAGCCTCCTGCGATGGTGTTGATTACCCCCCTTAATGGTTGGTTTTTTCTTTCTTCCTCCTTCCTTTCCTGCCTCCTTCCTTGTTGCCTCTGGTTATATTCCGAGTGGTAACCAGGTTTGCCTGATCCTCCATACCTTCCCCATTGCTGCCCTTCTCGCCCCTCCTTTCTCTTCACTAATCTTTGGAGGTGCCCTGCCTGCACCAACTCTTCAATTTTGTCCTTGAGTGTGACACATTCCTCAGTGGAATGGCCATGGTTTCTGTGGTATCTGCAGTGTTTGTTGAAATCTGCATTGGGAGGGGTAGGAACATTCTTGGGTGTTTGAAGCAGATCAGCATTTAATGCCTCCTCCAATGCCCTAACTCTATCCACATTCAATGGAGTGTAATGTGAGTAGCGAGGAGGGCGTGGTTCTCTTATTTTCGGCATATGTACTCTCTTCCCCTTGTCCCTCTCGCCTTCTCTCCTATCTGCTGATCTTTCTGGACCCTCGGGTCGAGTTTGCGCGCGAAATTCTCTAAGCTCTTCTAACTGCATAAACTTTGACGCCCTGTTGCGAAGTTCGTCAAGATCCGTTGCTGGTTTCTTTGCACAGACTGTCCGAGAAGGGTCCCGGCCTTAAAGCGGTGACCATGTGGTGCAATGCCACTTCTGGATTGAGATCCCTTATCTTCAGGGCTATTCCTCCAAACCTTTCCATAAACGCCCTTAACGATTCCCCCTTCTCCTGTCTTATGTTCACCAAAGCTATGGAGGATAGGTGGTGAGGTCTACTTGTGGCAAATTGTGTTCCAAACTTTGATACCAACGTGTCAAAGCAGTCAATTGAGTTGGCCGGGAGACGTGTGAACCAGCTAAGGGCTGCCCCCTTCAACGATGTGGGGAACACCCTATAGAAGACCGCGTCGTTAGTAGTGTACAAGCTCACCTGAGTGACATAAACATCTATGTGCTCATCAGGGTCAGTGGTTCCATCATATCTGTCCAGAGTCAGATTTCTCCAATGGGCCGGGAGGGGAGCCTCCATTATTCCATCCACGAAAGGATGTCTCCTACTTCCCCCCGGTGCCATGGAGGTTGAGACCATGCTATTGTATGTCCCTCCTCTTTGACTGGGTACCTCTAGGATCATCACTGAAGGGGGCTTCCATGTTGGCTGGGAGTGCCCTTGCACCTCAGGGTGCGAGGAGGCATCTTCCTTCTCCTCCAACCTCCTCTTCATTCTCTCATTCTCCCTTCTTAACCCCTCCATCTCCTCCGCACTCCTCTTTTTGAACTCACTCAGTTCCCTTCTCAGTTCTGCCAACATCGACATCCCTTCCTCAGCTACCTCTTCCCTTCCTTCATCCACACGCCTTTCCTCCACCATCTCCTCTCTCCCTAGTTCCCCTCCTTCCCTCCTGGATTCCTCCCTGCTCGCCATGTTTCTTGTGAATGCCATTCCAAGTTGCTTACTCGGCCCCACGGTGGGCGCCAAAATGTTCCTGCCGAGAGGTTAACATATGGACCAACAGCAACAAAGAGTCTTCTTAATCCTTAATTCGTTCTGCACCTTCTGCTGCGAGTCTCTCGGTCAACTGCTGAGAGCCTTCCTTCCACCGGATGGGAGTGTACCTGTTGATTACACTTCGACGCTCAAGTCAGTAAATACTCTAACAGAATATTCTCTACAGTGAAAACAGTATATCAAGATCATCATACCTCATCATTTATTACCTATTTATAGCCTCGTAAACTAGGCTGAAGCAATGGGCCAGAGTTAAGGGTTAACTCTGCCTTAATCATCCGATCATGCCTGATTGGCGTGGTTAGGTCGTTCTAAACACTTGGACGAGAGGCTTCCGGCTAAGGCCGGATGCTTTCTAGTGCTGTTATGCTTGAATTATCGTTATGGCTAGGAGGCTCACGGTCCAGAGAGAGCTCCTCGTATTACTTATGCTTAAATTATTCCTAATTAAGGTGGTTTATGAGTAACCGAAAGGTTACCAACACCTTATCTATATATATATATATATATATATATATATATATATATAAAAGTATATATATATATATATATATATATATATTCATATATCATTACTGTTTCCCTAAGTACGTGTATGGAACACAGACGATACCACTATCCCCTAATGAGGGACATAACCTTTGTGTGAAGATGCTTTTCATGCACTATCCTTTCTTTATATAAAGCCCTTCTCATCCCTCCATTCCCTTGCTCTCTCTCCCTCTCTCTCACTCACAAATTAAACTCCTAATCACAGTCCAAATGGATGCAAAATTGGTTGCACAGTGCAGGAGTCCAACCCTAACTTCAGCTCATTGGAAACCAAAACACCCTTCTGTGGTTCCAGTCCTGGCAAGCCCTCCTGATCACATTTCAGGAAAAACAACAAAAACTAATCTCTACAAAGATACCTTCTTTGATCACATAGCCATAAACCACATCTCAAAATGCGTTCAAGAGGCAACAGGTTCACGACTTTCCTTCACTTTTCATCAATTCATAATACCCTTCAATCACTTCCTACTAATTTTCCTTTTTCTTCATTTTTATTCTCTGCATGTATATGCAGGATTCAGAAACAGTAAGAGTGGGTATGAGAGCTTAGTAGAGGCAGCTACCATGGCTTCCCAGAATTTTACTCCTATTCAACAGCATCAACTTGTCATTCAAGCACTTCATAGAGCCTTCCCCAACTCAATGCTTTTCTTGGTGACTTCTTTATCCCTTGTTTCTCCTTAAGAAATACAATGAAAAGATAGAAATAAGAGGGAAGAAAATAATTGTTGTTCTGTTCAATAAAATTAATTAAAAAAAATTGAATATTTTTATTCTCATTATTTTAAAAGATAATATAAATTGATACTATTTCTCTGATATTGTCTTTTCCTCCTCCCATGGTTGGTGTCTTTCACGGTGACACATCCCACTTGCATTTGCTTTACATGATGGAAGTGAAGAATTATGAAATAGAATTTTTTTTTTTAAAAAAAAATTGGATATGATTTAAGAGTGAAATTGTATATAAATATAATTATGAGGATGACTAAAAGTTGTTATGGATGAGGAAGGCAGATAAAGACAGTGTTACGGCCGTCTAAATTCAGAAGGACATTGTTTGCCATCTTCACCACTTTGTTCTTTGCATGGTTAGTGGGCCCCTCTCAGGTAACCAACCCAAACTCTATAAACTTTAATCATAAACACATTTTTCGAGAATAACCATTTTAAATCTCCTATTAACTATTACTTTCATAATAAAATCATCTTATATATCATTTTTACCTTCCTATAATTTATAATAAAAAATAAATTTATTTATCTATAAAATATTTTTTACAAAATTTTTTTTATAAAAAAATTAATTATTTATTAAATATTTTTATAAATTTATTTTTATGAAATTTTTTCATAAATTTATTTATAAATTTTTTTTATAAATTTATTTATAAAAAAAAATTCATTAATTTATTTATAAATTATTTTTTATTTATTTGTGAAAATTTTTTTGTGATTCTTTTTAAAATTTAATTTTCTATTAATTTTTTACTTTATAAGAAAAATTATATTTTTTTAATGATTTTAAATATATAAATTGTATTATATATATTCAAAAATTATCGTTAATATATTCTAATTAAATTTAGATTTAATTCACATTTTTATCTTAACATACACAATTTGCATTTATAATTTTTTTTCGTCATTTTAGTCCTATAAATTTTAAGTATTTATAATTTTGATCTCCAATCCTTTTATACGTAATTTTAATTTCTTAATTTTAATTATTCGTAATCTTATTTAGTTTTCAGTTCAATTATATGTATTTTTCATGTTCCCTTGAGATTGGAAGAAAAAAAAGGCATTACAAGTTTGAAAAGGATAACAGTGGTAGGAACTTGCTATAAAATACAATTTGATAGTGATTTAATATACTTTTAAAATTAAAAATGAAAAATATTATGGATAATTAAAAATTAAGAATCAAGGACTAAAATTACGGTTAATTAAAAAATTAAGAGACTACTAAGATTGCAATAAAAAAATTAGGTGATCAAAATACAAAACTTTAACTATTCTCATGCATGGTTAATACAATTTAGAAGAAAAAAAACATTAATTGTCAACAAGAGAGATTAACCGAATGAAAAATAATAAAACATATATGATTGATATAAATAGTAATTATAGAAAAAAAATTATAAATTTAAGATAAATTTATTTCTATTAGTGGACTTATTTAATTTTTTTATAAATTAATTAATGAAGTCTTGTAAAAAAGAAGGATAAGAGAGACTGTTACTAAAATAGTATTTTAATAATTTAATTTGCCATCAAATTATGTTTTAGATCAAATTATTTTTTAGATGATTATTTTATGTCACTATATTAGTTGTTTTTTATAAAAGCTAATATATTAAAAATATATGAAACTTTTTGTTAATGTCTTTAAATGTATTTTTTTTAAATCATATTCTGAAAATAAGTATTTCGAAACGTGAAGTTAATTGAACGTTTTTTTTAAAAGATCAACGCATGCATGAGGTGATTAATATATTTTTTAGATTTATTATAATTATTAAGAGTTTTAGGGAAACATAACACATTGAATAAAAAATAAAAAATAGGGTGAAATAAATTTTAAGTTAAAATTATTTTTGTTTTAAATATCCAATAATTATTTTTTAGTTAACATATCTAATAAATTAAATATTTTACTTTAAATATTTTATATTATATGTGTCATATAATTTAAAATGTTGAAAAATAATGTGTATTAAAATTTTCTTATTACATGTATTGATAGAATAATCATCATATAATATAAAATCTATAGGCTATTATGAGAAAACATAAGTTGAGAAAAAGATGTAAACATATTCTTAAAATTAACATAATAATAAAAATTAAATATAAAAAATATTTTTTTCAAAAATTTAAATCAAAATTATATAATTTATTATATATAATTTATTAAATATTCAAAATAAAATATAACCGTAGAGTACATACAACTTATTTAAATTAAAAAAATAATATAATAGTATAAAATTGTGTTGGTACTATCATTTCTGCAAACATAATAAGAAAATGGAAAAAATATTAAGAAATCTATATTGATTAAAGATGAAATTTTATTATAAATAAATTTTATATTAATTTTGAGATAACTTATATATCTTTATGTAAGGATATAAATATAATAGTAATGTATTTTTTTTTTTAATTTTTAACTTATGGTTTTTTCTCTTTTCATGTGATGTGAAGGTGAGAGAATCGGACATAGACAAGGGGAAAAGAGAAAAGAATGTAGTCCACATAAAAAAATGCAGGTCATTTTTAGTTGTTATGTTTTATCTCAACTTTTTATTTTAATAAATAACTATTAGAAGAATAAATTTATTTATTTATAGAATACTTTTTATAAAAAATATAATATTTTATTAAATATTTTTTATATATTTATTTTTATAAATTATTTATAAAAAAAATTATTAATTTGTTTGTAGAAATTTCTCTATATAAATTTATTTGTAAATTTATTTGGGAGAAATATTTTATAAATTTTTTTTTAAATAATTTCTTATTAAATTTTTATTTATAAATTTATAATAATAAAATTTATTTATGATAGATTTATAAAAAAAATTATAATTTTTTTAATTTTAAATATTATTTACAAATTTATTTAACGAAAAATCTAATTTTTTTTAATAAATATCTCGAATTCACCCGCATAAAGATATACATTTAAAATGTTATATTTGATGAAAAAAAAATGCATTAATAATAAAGAACTTGACTTTTAAAAATGGTTTATTTAACAGTAAATATTAAAAGTTATAATATAAGAGTGAATATATGCAGGTTCTTAGAAGAGACAAATTGTGTAGGAATGTGCATCAATCTTTGCAAACTCCCAACTCAATCATTTATGAAGGATAGTCTGAGTATGTCAGTCAACATGGTCCCTAGTAAGTATCCTCAATAACTCTATTCCATTTAATTCATTTATTTCAATTAATTGAAAAAAAAACATAATATTTTAAATAAATATTGTTTATGCTCTAATTAAATTAATGTTAAAATTTTTAAAGAACAAAATTAATAGTGTTTTTTATTTACCCTTTTAGACTCAATTTGAACATTTATTATGTAAATAAATTAGGTTTGATATCATCATGTGTAATTATTTTGTTTTTACTTTTAATAAATTTTTACATTTTACTTTTGGTTCTTAATAAAAATTTTTCTCATTTTGTCTCTATAAAAAAATTATTAATTAATATGATAGAAATAACATATTTTCTCTTTAGTTAGGGGTTGCATTTTTTATTTCTTCCGACTTGTAATTTAATGATAAAATTTAAAGAAGGTGAAGTGATTTATTTTTTTAATTTCAAAAATGTTGAAAGAAAAATATGGTTATAAATTCTAATCGAAGGAAAATATATTATTTGCATCAAATTAATAAATTTTTCCTTTAAAAAAAAATTGTCAAATCTACTCCAATAATAACATTACTTAACAAATAAATCTTTACTTAAAGATATAAATAAATAACATAAAATAAGAATTTTGTGAGAAACCAAAATAGGTCAAAACTTTATTGAGAAAAAAAAAATTAAAAGTTCATATATTAAAAACAAGAAAAAATTTTCATATATTCACATAGCTTAATCGTTGTTGACATGTTATTTACTAGATAAACCATTAAATAACCGTTTTAAGTAAATAATAAAGATCAAAATAGAAATAAAAATTTTATAAAAAATAAAGAAGAATTTTTGTTATTAAAAGACTATATAAAAAAATCGTAAATGTATAACGAATTAAAAAATTATTTAAGTTTTTATTTTATATAAAATAATAGAAAACAAATTATAAAATAAAAATAAAAGAATTTATGAAAATAAAGTAAAAAAATAATTGGTGAGATTTATAAAAATTATAAATATATTTAAAATGTTGTTTTTTATGGCATGAAAATTATTGGGTGGTTTTAAGGAGGGCCATTAAAAAATGAAAATTAAAATGAAAGAAGTTTGAGAAGTGGGCAAAATGTTGCGCATTTGAGGCATGGAGAAAGCCTACGGTTCAGGCTATTAATTCAACAAAGGGTACCATTTATATGTCACCAAGTACGCCACATTCCTAAATTTAAAGGTTTCAGATTTCTAGAATACAGATGATGAGTGTTTTCATTAACAAATCGAGAGTATATTAAGAATCTTACTAATTAATATATATAAATACATTTTATTTTATAAATTAATATTATCAAATTGAATTAAATTTTAAGTTTATTTTTTTAATAATATTAATATTTATTTTAATAAAATTATTATATCATATATTATATATATATAGTTTTATGATAGTCGAAGTTAACTTACTCTTAATAATCATTATTTTACAAACGAGGAAAAAATTATATTCTGTTAATAATTATTTAATTCATTCATAAAATTAATTTAAAAAATAAAATTTATTTTTTATTTATATATTATAATTAAATTTTATTTTAAATTAATATTAGATACTTTCTATGTACCAATTAAAAATATCACTTTATTTATAAATGAATCTATTATGCATCAGTCATTTCAGTATAAGCAAATGAGCAAGAATCCTAAAAGTACATGAGTACATGATTGACTAATCTCATTAATCAACTTGCGTGATGATTGTTACTTGTATCTTTTGATTTACAGATTTTGATGACATGAGCTGTGAGATGATATTTGGCCAGGAACCACCAGAATCAACAAATGATCCAGCACTCAAGCAACCCTGTTTTAAACTATGTAATATATTTATAATCAGATTTATTTCTTATTCGAAAACTATCAAAATTTGAAAAGTGGAGAAAGAAATGCCTCCAAAATCAATATCACTGAGTATACGTTTAGGTTCACGTTGGATCAAATTAGATCTGAATTCATCATATTTTTTCGAAGGTGTAAATCCGAAATTTCAAACGTAATTGAATTGAAGTGTATAAAAGTAACATGCATTTTCTTTATATCATGCAGGCAAGGCGAAAAAAAGCCATGGAACGAATTGCCTCGTTAATGCAGCAGGTGAGAAAAAAGCAACTGCAGAAAACTAAACAGTGGTAGTTAAATGAATTGAATCTGCTCCTTTCATGGTCACATCAACATGATCATCTGCAATTCTAGTAGCAGAAAAGGGAGAGAAATTAGTACCCATTTGCTAAATTTCACTTTGAATCATTAGGAGCAACTACCCAATGAATGAAACTGCTAAATTCCATTGCTTTTTCATAATGGGATAATGTAATTAAATTTTTGAAACTGAAGGCTTAGAATATTTTTGGCTATGTATGTGATTAGGATTGAATAGGGAATGACATCACAGGTGCCCTATAGTTCTTCTGTTCCAAAACCAGACTAGTTTTCATTGTAGGGTTTCAGGTGAGCAAAGAAGGAACAAGGGTACCCCACATTTGGTATGATGACAAAGCATGAGAGACATCATCATCCATGGTTTTTATCGTCTGATTGAGAAAACAGCTAAGTGGTGCAATGCACTTTAAGCCAATAACATCTCATCTGGAAGTGGATTTCCGTCATTTCAACAGTTGTAGTTATTAATTGGTGCTCAAGTGTGTGGAAGTATAGTAAGTGGAGAACCGAATATTTGTGTGCAACACATTGCAGCTAATGCAGTGTCTAATAATAAGTGTGTTGCATCAGAGTGATGGAATTGGCATCTATATATAATACTACTATGATGGACATTCCCATATAACTCACACCAAAACCACAAGACAAGAACATCTAGTAGTTTCGTAAATTATCCAACTAGTTCAATTAGTGCTCCTAAGAGTACCAAAACTAGTAATAAACCTATGTTCAATGTTTTGATAATTAATTAGCTAAAAATATAAGAATGTTACTGTGTATTGTTTATATAGTATTTGTAACACATGAAATTTTATTAATTAATTTCTCTTATTTTAAAAGTATTTTAAATTTAATTTATTAAAATAAATAATACTCATTAAATTAAAAAAATTATGTTATATTTAAATAATATAAAAAAATTATTTAAAATATCCCTTATTTGATAAAATTTTATAATATCGATCATATAATAATCAATATTTCCAATTTAAATATGTTTTTCCAAACTTTAAATACTAAACATTCATAAAATCAATCTCGAATTATTTATTATAAATTATTATTTTAAAAAAAATAATATATATATATATTATAAATATATTAAATTTATCTAAAATATTAAAAAAAAACTTATTTATATAAAAAAAGTTATCATAAAAATAATTTGAAACTTCATTAAATATATATTATCGAAATAAATTAAAATTTTACAAAAAAAATTCCTTCCATAAAAAAATGTAGTTAAATAATTTTTTATCTTTTTCTCTTATTTTGCTTAATTTTTTCAAGTATTTTTAAGTTTTAAAAAATAATTGTAAAAGAGTGAATCTACTCTTTACGACTAACATTCAACTAAAAATACTCCATATAATTTAACAAAACTTAAAATATGTATTATTTGAACTTTTAAACAATCATGATTGTACATAACTTTCATCACTATCAACATATATTAATATGCACAAAATTCAACACACACACACATTATAATCATAATTTTTCAATACTCTGTACTATAGGGTCCACACACTACCCACATACCACTATATATCAACTTATGTAAGTTTATGTTAGATAGATAGTTGTAAGATGACCATCCATAATCTATAGATACAATATGATGCAAAACATAACCTATTTGGACAAAGGTATGGTCGGGAGTTTATTGGGGAAAGAAGTGTGAGGTCATTGATTGTACTTGCTTGCCAATCAACCATTTATAACAATTAAAAATTGCGTTAGCCATTGTTAATTTTTCCAAGATTATCAAAATTGTCTCTTATTTTTCATATCTCAATGTATCTTTGTAACCACCTAGCCTTCTCACATAAGGATTACTAGTAGCACAAAGTTCACTAGCTGAAAAAAAAAAAAAAAACTCACTACATAAGTAACTCAAATCAATAACTTTTCAAATACATTTTCTTTCATCGTTGTAGCATTAGAACCTTCACCTTAAATGTATCATCATTAACAATCACATACAAATTTTTACAACTTATAAAATAATCACTTTTGGTTAACCCACATCAATAATTTTGAAAACATTGTATTCGTAGTTGTACCACCATATCACGATAAAGAATCATATATGTACTAGAGGCTAAGTGTGTTATGAGCCGAATAGGTTCTAGTCACTTTGCATTCACCTACTCTTATGATCGACCGAAAGGTTATTGGTAGGTAATTTTGTTAGTGTACCAATCAAGCTCGCTAAACAAATATCGGCCAACCTTTGGTTATGTCCCACTTCAAGTCAACGAAGAGGTTGTTAGTTCGACGCTAATTAACTATACTAGTAGGAAATGATATATCTTAATTACAGATTACGTGATAAGATGATTAAAATTATCATAACCAAGGTTAGAATGTCTTAATCAATGTCCATAAGGTAAGACCCATTTAGACAATTTAGAATAGTATAAATAGATGTGACATGTAAGGTATGAAGAAGAATTTTGACATAGTAATAATACAATATCAATGAACCATCTAATTGACTTGACCGTTAATATAACCTATTTTATTGATGTAATTAAATATTAAATATACTTTTTAAATATTTATATTTCAAATAATAATCATAATTAAGCATAAAAATACATTTTTATAGTAATTAGGTAAAGTTATGAATACTATATTTATTCTGTATTTATATTGTATTTTTATTACTCACATAACTGACATACATTTAATGTTTTGCTTATATCTTTTTCTTGTATTTATTCAATTGAGATGATTCTTTTTGTATTGGATTCTAGACTCACAGGGATTTAATATGGATGAGGAACCATCAATTTTGGAGCTCAAACCGATTTGTTGTGCACATGTGAAGTTCCATTCTAGTGGTTTTAGTTCAACTCCATCATAGTTTAGATTATGGGTTGGATCACTCGTAATTTAGGTCCATTCATTAATGTAACTCTCAAGTATTATAAATACATGATTATTTAGTGTATTAGGCAGAATTATAGAGAAGAACATTACATTTTACACGTTTATATTCAGTTGGAATCAATCATCACATTTAGTTACTCGTTGGTAGTTATTTTATAGAACTCGGAGTTTGCTTGCAAATGAAGTTTCGCTTTCATGGATAATCAATGTATCTCTTAACTTTCTCTCATTCTTCTCTATATTCTCTTACTTTCTTTGAAATTTCATGATTAACTAGTGAGTTTTCACCATTCAAATATGTCTTCATCTTGCTAATCTCATCTACATTGTTCTTGATTGGAGATGATTCAAATATACATTGAAATATATTTCTAAATGTATAATTACAAGAATTGGATGGGTTATTATAATTCTTAAATGCAAGATGAATACATATTTGGAACTGAATTCTTAATAGTCAACTCTGAAGTCAATCCATTTCGCTTTGTCACTTAGCTTACTTTATTCGTTTTACAACCTTAGTTCTTAGTTTAGCATTGTTAAATGTTTAGTTTTAATGCAACTTTTTCTGTAATCTTTGAATTCATTTAGTTTTTCTTTTATAGTAGTTTAAATCCAAATAATTTAGTGATTCAATTTGTAAGAAGATTAGGATTAGAAACACTTTAATCTAGTTTCTCATTCTACAATATGATTTCTACAATTTCATTTTCTTAGTTTAGTTGTTGTTTTGGTATCTACTGTATTGATTTACAAATTTAGTAAAGGTATTGATTTGTACTCCATTTTATAATTTAGTAATTTCATTTTGCATTGCAGTGTTAATTTCCTTCTTCAATTTTGATTTTCTACATTTTATATTTTACACTACTAGAGTAATAATTTGTATCACATGCATTGTATTCATTTCGTTCATATTGAGTAGTTTCATGTTAGAATAAATTCATTTTAGTTGTACATTCATTTGCATTTGTTAGTATTAGTTTCATTCTGCATTTTAATTTCTCCAAGAATTTAAAACCCTCAAATTGCATTTGTATAAATCACCTTCATTGAACTAGGTTGTTTTCACTACTTCTAGATTGATAGTCAAGATCACTTGCCTACTACATTCAAAGGGGAAACTTAAAGGTTTTGAATAACACTCGCAACTAGTTTTATATCAAGCATTGAAGTGTTATCGTAGGTACACCCCTTATTGTTAACCTTAAAGATCATGGAGCTAAAGGAAATGAAGTCGTAAAGATAGTCTTGAGGAAGTGTTCCAATCCCGATAAGAACGATATATATGTCACAACATCTAATCCAATAATTGGCGGAAGTTGAACACTTTAAAACTCAAACTAAAGTGGATAACATCACAAAATAATTTATTTCACAAATCATCAACAAAGAAATGATCAATCTCCTAACTTCAAAGACTTTGTCCAATTAATATGTCATTGAGTAATCTGTTGTTAATTTTTTTACTAAAAGCAATTATGATATATCTACTATAGATTTCTTATGGAATATTCTCTCGTTAATGCTTTGTTAATTTTTTAAATTTCTTCACTCAAATGAGACATTTTGTTCAAGCAAAAATAGATCCAAAAACAACTCAATTTTTCCTAACCTTTTTCACTCAAGCGAAAAAGGGTTTGCTTAAGCGAAAAAAAATTTCGCTCAAGTAAAAACAAGGTCGAGAGCAAGCTTGTCACCTTAAGATTACTCTTGCTCAAATACCAAAACTTACTTAAGTGAGAATGCTCCAAGTATACATTTCAAATTTATGAAAAGAAACTTTTTATAGTTCAAAGAACACAACACAATCAACAAAATCAATCAAAGCAAATGTATTAGCATCATAGCATAAAATAAGTGAAGGTGTAGAAAGTGATTATGAGCCTAACTCACCTCCAAAACCGGTTCAGAAGGTACATAGCGGACCGTTAACAACTCTGTTAACAATCAGAGCTCCTCAAACCATGTAAAAGGGGATCATAATCTATTAACAAGTAGCCCAATCTAGGCCCAACAATTTTGTTAACCTGACTCTAATACCATGTAGAAAGTGATTATGGGCTTAACTCACCTCCAAAATCGGTTCAGAAGGTGAGGTTTACACCTCACTTATATACTATAGTTCGATCTCATTTTTAGTCAATGTGGGATTTTTCCAACAGAAGGTTAGAGATAGAATTCAACTCCCCTTAACTCAAATAACTTCTAACAATATAAGAAGAGTAAAAAGAATAACTTTCAACATCCAACACTTCCTAAAAACAAAGAGAACAACAACTTAAAATGGAATATTTGAGAAGATAGAAGCGAGGTTAGAAGGTCAGTCAAGAAGTGAAGAGGCTACCTTAGATTAAGAAGGGATGAAACCAAAACTAAGGCTTGAAAGAAGAAATGAAAATTGAAGTTCTCCTCTCTAAGTCAAGGTGGTCACACTTAAATAAGAGAATGAGGGAAATGAGACTGTGTTCACTTACATAAAGTAGAGGGAAAGGTAGACTTCTTTCATAAGCCTAGTTTAAAAGGAAAGTCCTGCATTTAAGTGTTGCAATGTGTTAAGAATTGGTTGCTAGAGAAAATGAAAAGCTAACCTAACTTATTTCTAGCATAATTGCAAAACTGGAGGCCCAAATTAAGGGAATTGGTAGTTAAAAGTTTACCTCCTTCTCCCTACACATAGGTGCATAATTGGAGGGTAAAAAAAAAAGGAATTAGGCTGAAACAGTAGACTAAGTGAGTAAATATCAATCAATAAACTTCATATTCAAATCAACTATTTCTATTTTTCTTTCTCTTCTATTAAGTAGATTCTAACAATAAATTTTACTATCTAATTGAGTTTGAGTCAGACTTTCTTATTTTTAATTAATCATACAATAATTTCAAAATTATATTTATATATAATTTTGCCACATAATTTTTTTTTAAATTTATAATAAAAAGAAAAATAATAATTTACTAAACATCAAAATTTAGAATGTTACAATTTTTTTCTATTTTATTAATTATTTTATTTTAATTTAATAAAATTATAATTTCAATATTCTATTCTATTCATTTTTATTTATAATTTTAATCTCTTCCATGATTTTGGATTGCAATGAAATCAAAACAAATAAAAAATAAACCTAGTTAAATTAAGACTTGTATTAATAATTTGAATTTTTAAAATATAGTAAAAAAAACATCAAAAGAAATAAAATAGATTAAAATTGTGAATTAATTTTTATTGTGTATTTTTCTTTTCTTATTATACTTTTTCTTTTGATATATAAAAAATGTTTAAATATGTATGTAGTCTCATTATTTAAATTGGTTTTTTTTCTTAAAAAATTGTATAAATTAATCTTCATAAAAAAAAAAGAAATTAGTTCCTAAAATATATGTTACTTTATTTTGTCTACTCCTAAAATATTGTTGTTTAAGACACATCATCCAAGACATATATAATTTAACATTACAGTTTATATATATATATATATATATATATATATAT
>BDMB01000084.1:47368-145636 GCA_016859785.1 Macrotyloma uniflorum | reverse complement strand
AAAATATATATATATATATATATATGAATCTTTAATAATAAACAATAAAATAGGAAGCATAAAAATTTAAAAGAAATACAGTAAAAATATGTATTATTTTAAACGGAAAAAAAAATAGAAAAGGGTGTGTTCAGCAAATAATTTAGTCAATATTGTGTATAATCCAATTAAGGCCCATATGCCCTTCTAATAAGGTGTCCAGAACATAATTCGGCTCATAATTGTTTATAGTTTTTCATTTTTTTAGTACTGGATTAAGGTAATAATTTTAGATATTGCAGAAACTACTCATAATTATTTTTTTTGTTTCAATACCACGTTTATATCTAATGTTGATTTGTAATATTTTAAAAACAAAATCTTATTTTAGTTAGAGTATAATAACAAAAATATTTAAAAATAATTTAAATAATTTAAAAGAAAAGATATTACTTTAATAAAAAATTAAAAATTAAAATTTTAAATTTCACATAAAGAATAAATTTATTGTACTTAATTTTCTTTCAAATCCATTTTTTTTCCTTTTTTAAGCTGAAAAATATAACATTAAAAAGGTTAAAAATGTACCATTAGATTCAAATTACATAATAAACATTTATTAAGATAAATGCAATAAAGTTATAATACATAAACTCTATTCATTATTAACAACGTAGTTTTTATAATGAATGTACATCTTTCACACTTTTAACAAATTAAGTTTATCTCCCTTAAAAAAGCTAAATCTCAAGGTTACACACAATAAATAGAATTTAGACACAATTAAAATAATTAAAATTAGCTTTTAGCACTTTATTTGTAATCCAAGACCAAGCATATAGTTGAATTATTGTAAAAAAATTAATTTGCATTAGCTGTTTCATTTTGAAATAGGATATCGTTTCTTTGATTCCAAATAGAGCGCATGATAATTGACTATATAATCTTTTCAATCCCATTACTTTGTTATATATGTTTGTTCAGGGGCGGAGCCAGGGGACTAGGGGGCCACAGCCTCCCCAACATTTTAGATTTTTTTTATTATTATATAAAATTATAATTAAATTATGAAAAATATACTCCCTGACCCCCCTCTTCCGTCCCCCCTCATAATATTGCATGATTTTGTTTACATTGAAAAGGAGATTATTGTAAAGTTCAATACGTATATAATAATGGATGATTTTTATAACATAAAACATCGAGTATAATTAAAAAATTAAATATACCAGATATATATTTGATTTTATATATAATTATTTATGTTAATTTTAAATATATATAAATAATTTATAATTTATTAATAATTTTATTTATTATATTTATTTTTACGTGATATAATAAATAAATATATTTAAATAAAATTCCTGGCTCCGTTTCTATGTTGGTTAACATAGTTATACATACACATATATTGATAGTAACCCGTAAATAACACATATTCCATATTTGTTCATGCAATCTCACGTTAAAAAAACACATGATTCATTATTTCTCCTATTACTCCATTTAAAATCCTTACCTTATACATGAATTATTGAATAAGTAATTTGAATGTGTGTTCTTTTTATATATAAAAACACAATTTACTATTTTAATTAACTATTTTACAAATTAGTAAAATACTAAATTATGAAAATTATAAACGAATATAAAAAATTAATTACAAATTATTAAGAAAAATTATTTCACAACTCAATGACAAATTTTAATATACAGATTACACGTTAAAAAAAAAATCTAAAAAAAATATATATTATAATAATTGAAAAAAATTTAATAACATGTCATAAAATAATCTTTACATTCATAACAAAGAAAACAAAGATTTATAATATTAAAAATATAATACATTAATCTCAATATATATCTTTTAACTTTTAACTTTTTTTTAATTTTAACGTATGTCTTTTGTTTGATTTCAATATTGTATTTTTATGAGTTTAAATATATATCTTTTATTTAATTAATATTTTTATGAGTTTCAAGGTATATCTTTAAATTATTTTTTAATTCTCTTTTTTTTTTCAATTATAAAATATGTCTTTTATTTAATTTATCTTTTGTTATTTAAATTTTAATTAATCATTTTACTTCAATTAAATTTTTTTAAATATTACAATATTTATATATTATTTTTAATTTTACTTTTAATATTTATTAGTAATTATTTAATATATTTATAAAAAATAATACTTATATTTATCAAATTTACGTAAATCATTAAAAATTGAAAAATAAATTTTGAAAATATTATCTGAACTAATAATAATAATAAAAATAAATAAAGAAAATAATACTATATAATGTCACTTTAACATAATAGCTCAAAATTGTAATATATAACAAGTCAATTAAAAAAAATTATACTATGAACTACAATTTAAAAGAAGTAGAAAAAAAAAAGTGCTACTTGTATAGTATAACTTTACTTGCTTTGAAGTCGTATTTTAAATATGATTTTGTTAAATCAATAAAATTGAAAAATTTTACTTAAATTTCTAATAGCATAAAAAGAATACCATCAAAATAGTAAAAAGTCACATCTACTTAGAAAAACAAATTCATAGATTTAGGATTATATATAATCCTCCTACAATCTTATAAAAATAAAGAAGTCTTTGTGTTATTCTATTTATAATATTGAATCGCTTGACTCAATCTAGAAGTTGGCTTTGAGAAGAATCTAAAAAAAAGTATATGTAAATTATCTTTATTAATTAACATATGTAAATTTAAATTTTAAAATATTTTAGGAAAATATTAACCGAGAAAAAGAGAAAAGTTTAAGGTTCTGTTGACCATCTACTCATAAATTTTGATGTTGAAGTTCAGAGAAAAATATAAGCTCATTTTTAAATTTTGTTAATCCTTGTTCATACGTATGTAAAAGTCTTTTTACAACAATATTTTTAACATGTGATAATGTATTCTGAAAGAAATAAAAATCATATTTAAAAAAAAGGTTAAATAGAGAACAAAAATTCAACCATTTATTTCATGGGATAAACTAACACTATAAATAAATCACATATTGCATGCATACTTTATACAAAGCTACCTTGGTCAAATTTGTTGTCACTTGAAAAGTTAGTGGCAAATGTTATTGTATCAAAGTCAATATCTTTTTCATATCTTCTTTTTTTCTCTCATTTTTCTTTATTATGATTTTGAAGATCTCTTTTCCTCTCAAATAAACAATATTAAGTTGAATATTTACTACTCCATATTATAAGCCTCAATTTTTTCATAAATATTAATTAATTCTTTGAATGTGTTTTCCCCAAAAATAGAAGTAAATAAGTAAATCAATATTTTTGACCTAATATAATTGATGACTAAATTAAGTTGTATATTTATTACAGTTTTAACTAAACAAATATGATTTAAAATCTCTAATTAAATTATAGTTAGTCCATAAAACATAGTTACATATAAATCTTTAAAAGAGACAAATAAATTTTTTTTAGAAACATTTAATATCATAATAGATTACTTACGTTGAACTTTTATGTTAAATTTGTATAAATCAAATATAAGGTGTAGAAAGTGAAAAAAAAAAATAAAGATTTGAAATTGAAATAAATGAAACAAATAATAAAATCACTGATTTCAATAATACTTGTTACGAATCATGTTATATAAAATGTAATAATAATTTTATAATTAATTGAATATTTTTAACAACAGTTTCAAGATAATAATTTTAAAATTAATCATTATCAAATTTAAAATATCAACTACATTCAATAAAAACTATAATTATATTTAAGAATAAATATTTGTAATTTTAGTCTATTATAATTTTTAAATTAATTATATTTTATTATATTTATTATTATAATTACTGATTATATCTTTAAATATCTTTAAATGTTAATAATATTACATAATTTTTTTATTTATAAAAAATTTTCTTTATACTTAAAATATAGATAATAAATTATAAAAAATATTATACTTATATTTAAACTTACATCATTATTAAAAAATATAGTCAAATGATATTATTTTTCTAATTTATTAATCTATAATTTAATTAAAATTTCAGTCATAAAAAATTAATTATCCAAGGTTTGAGCAAATGTTTAGGAGAGTTTGAATCCTGATTATCATCCTCACGAAGTCAAACCCCAATATGATCCTTGCGAGCTTGAACCTAAACCCTAACCCTTATGATTGTGAACCTTAACCCTCACGTATGTTACCGTCATTTTTGTCATTTTCACCATAAAAATATCAAGGTGTTTGTGTCAATTATTCTTTTTCTCTTTAATCTGCTATCTATTAGATTATTAACCATTTTATTTTCCTTTTTTTTTTTTTTCATTCTCTGAATCCAGGATTCATTTCCGATGCGATTCTTAGCTTGTTAGATCCACCACAAGGTTTCGTTTCCCAGATTCTTTTGTAAAAAATTCTTCCTTTACCCAACAGGTTAGATTATTGTTCCTTTATTTCTCTCGCAATTTTCACTTTCGCCACGGTCTCTCTGTCGATTTGCTCATAAATATTTCCTCTCGTTTAAATTGTTTCTTTATCGTCTGAATGAATTTGAGTTGTAGTTTGGTTCTGGAAATAGTTGGTTGTATTTTGCAGATATCACCAGTGAATAGAGCCGTAGGGTCCTTTTTCCTCACATGCTGTGGCGATGTCTTTATTGAATTTTCATTCAATTTATTAGAATTTTCAGTGAGGAGTGTCGATAGTATGATGCTTGAATTCTGCCTATATCATATGATTGCTGTGTAGTACTGTTCAGGCTGTGCTTCTGTTCCTAATAATTGAGGCTTGAATGCAACTGGGTTTGTTTTTCATCTGTTTATGTTTATGAATTTCTTATCAATTTTGTTTTATTGTTGGTTAAATAGTTAGATTATGTGAGGTTTAATGTTTTCAATATTTTCTGAAATTTTGTTAAATGTTTGATTTTTGTTGTGATGGTAAGTTTTGAGGTCAAAGGGTTTCATGTTGATCAATAGAATTCCGTAATCTATTCTGGTAAATATATATTTGGTGAATTTAATTGTGTATTAATTTCTGGTAAGGATGTGGTGTGATGCAACAACTGAGCAGGTGTTGGACAGTAGTTGAACTGAGGAAATCATGTCATGTATGCATGTTTGAGAAAAAATTATCTAATAATGCTGAAAACAGGGCTAGTTGCTAAAAACGACTGCCCTACTTCTCACTGCTATCGCATTACAACTTGGGCATCTTCAACTATCTTAATCTTTTAACAAGAGTGAAATTAATTTATAGTTGAGAATATATTTGATAGTACGCCTTGATAACTTTCACATTGTGTATGGTACATTTTAATTGAAATGGATATGCAGCAAGACTTTTACTACTGCATTTTATGCCCTTGTGTAATTGGTTAAAATTGAATCAGTGGTGCAACTTTTTCTTTTATGGCTAGGGATAGGGTGGTTGGATTGTTATAAATTGCTCCTTTTATATGTTTAAGAAGGCAATTTTGTGCAAGATTCTGAAAGTTCTTAGTCAAATAATGTTTGATAACATTGCTGCCTGTCTTGTTATTTATTTTCAGTTTGTGCTTGACAATTTGACAAGATCATGGTTTTAACTTTGGGATTTGTCTGTTTATGCAACTTGGCACTATTCATGTTTAAAGAGGATTTGTTGAATTGTTTTTGACTTTTGGTTGTTCTGTGTGTTCTCGCTTCAATTTGATTTTGGACAGATAAAGATTACTGCAGAAGAACTTAGGTTTGTAAATTTATTACATATGTGCTTATGACGTGGATTTGTCTTTAGTCCTATTCTATGATGGTAGTAGCGTTGTCTTTGATTGGGGGTATACTAATTTTAGTTCAGTTGCAAAATATTTGAAGTTTCAATCATGAAGAATGTCTGTGTTAATGTAACTAATATCGCACATACTCCTTCAGTTTTTTCATCGATAAAACATTGACATTGTATACTCTCTATTCACTACTAATGTGGATTTTAGTAACAATCAATTTGAAATTAAATGGCAAAACTGGTTGCCATATTTGTGGATCAGTTTTGTCGTAATTTTATTTTTTTGTGGACATTGTAATACTACATGGACACAGTATCATTAGTTAACTTTTATGATAATCTTTTTGCCAATTTTAAACTATTGTTGAAATTTTTATGAAAGAGAAAACTTCAGCTGCTTGTGACAATGATAATCTTTATTTTGGTACAAATATTGATTGAGTGAGATGTGTACTGAGTTTCTCTTCCTACTTTCAATAGTCGTAACTCGTAATTAAGAACATCTGACTTAATTTGAAAGAGTAAAGTTTTCGTCACTTGCAGGATATAGCAAATAAGGTTGCTTCATTATGCAAATCAGTACATAATGGTGACCTTTCAAGACTTAAGGTAGTACAAGAAGCCATCCTGCAAATGAATGCTCCACCATCTATGGTAATTTAAAATTATCATGAGATAATGCTATGATTTATTACATTATGATAACCCGTATAAAGTTCATGCTCCATCTACTTTCTTCTTTAATATTTTCCTATTTTGTTTTTCAATGCTAAATAATAATATTGAAAATGGAAAGATCATCACATATTTTGGTAGTTTTCACGATCATCTTTATTTTTCCTGCCTCTGCAATTCTTGAGAAGAGTGAGGTTTGAAATGGTTTATCAGCAATAATTGAATCCTTGGAGTAGTCTAACACCACTTTCTCAACCTTGTCCATAATTACACTGCAGGAAATTTAGCAAGAATTTATAGGTAGCATGACATCCAAGCAAGCAGAAAATGAAATGGTACAGATAAAAGATTCTAATGCTTAGTCATCAAACCTCACATTTCAAGTGTACCACAATTTACTGTTAATTTATATCTGATATTTATGTACCACACATTTTACCTGTCAAAAAGACCAGCACCAGAAAATCCTTCAAGGTCCTCCGCATTGGAGTCTGATCTGAATATAATTGACTTCTTACTGTACAACCCCGTTAGCTTGCTTGGGTAACTGGTAACCTACAACCAAATCATAACATTCTGGAGTGATATGCACGAATTGCTCGGCCTAGTGTTAAATTAAGAAACATAATTTTTAGAACTAGTAAACTCAAAGTGATTTGACATGATCCAACTTAATGATCCATAATTTAGGAAATAGCTATTAAGATCAAGCAACATTACCACTGGAGATTTAAGGTTTGCTTTTTTCACAATGAAGGTCATTGCACGTCCTGGATCTGCCCCAACCAGAGTCTCTCCCAAGCCTTTCACTATCTGTTTTTACAAGAAGGTAAGACAGTGGAAAGTGTTATCTTATAAACTGCAAATAAACCAAGAAAAAAAGATTTACCTCAGCATATATCTCTGTAGCATCCCCTGACAAGGGATTTTTTGTATGAATAACAAAAGCATAATCACCACAAATAACTTCTTGAATCAATACAGTCAGGCATATACTTTCATGATTGAACATGGCCATTTGGCAACTCAGAAAAGCTCGTTAATTCCACTTTGAAGCCCAGACCTACAAAAAATAAAATAGAATTTAGTAACTTCCAGTGAATTTTATAAGGATATATTTTGACCTTATGAACATTATTATGGTAATATAATAACTTAATCCTTTAAATATTAGTATATCAAGTATATTGAATATGTTAAATCTATCTAAAATAATTTTTTTTAAGTGATTTGCTGTACTAAATCAGAAACTAATATATTTAAAATCTTTAATTCTATATAAAGAGATGAATTCTATATATTTTGTAACCTCTAATCTAAAAGCTAAAATAATTAAGAAAAAATAAGGTCAACCTTTTTATAAGATAAAATTAATTTATGTATACATTAATTTTTATAAATGATCTTTTATTAACTTCTTTGGATTTTTAACTGATAGAATAAAATAATTTTAATTTTAAAGTTCCTAAAGAAATTACAATAACATCTTTTAAATTATATTTACAGCTTATTTTATCATTATAATAATCTTCTTCATCACAATTTATCGAGAGTGTATACTACGTGTAGTATTTTTAAAGTTTTAAAAAATATGTGTAAGTGATAATATAGTATTTTTTTTAAAAAAAGAAAAAATTGAGAAAAATAAAAATAAAAATTAAAGATTCCATGTAATTTGAGACATCATTTTGGTGTTAACACAATTTAAAATTTACTTTTCTTTTTTATCCTAAAAACACTTTTGAGAAGTTCTTTCGTTAATGCCTAGATGTACTTTGTTTGTTAGTTCAGAATCTAAAATTTTATTTAGCTGTAAGCCAATAACCGAGTTAGGTTGAACACTGTTATGCCAATAATCCGCTGTTTCAGGCCAAACAAACAAGCAATAGCGACTGAGTAAGAGCAGAACAGAGAGGAAGAGAAGTGCATGCAATTTGGCAATCTCAGTTCCATTGCCAAAGTTAGAGTGAGGATGCGCCTTTTCCTCAAACTCTTTAACCCCTTCCACCGACCTGTTTGGCTGCGTCCTCGTTATGCTTCTTCGCTTCCCCTCGCACTTCACCCTCCATTTTCTATCCATCCAAACGTGGCCATATTATCAAGGAACCTCAACCCTCCTCTCACTTATGCATCTCCAGGTGAATGTATCCGTTCATTATTATTATTTTTTTATTATTGTTGAAATTGATAAATGAATCGTCTCATCACGGTTTATTTGTTTTTCCGTTGTTGTTCATTCATATTAGAATTTCTAGTCAATCCTTATTACACGTGCATTTTGAATTTTGAAGAAAACAAATTACATTGATCAAGATGGTGTCATCTTGTGTTGAGTATTACTGATTTTATGTCAATTTAACTGTAATTATGTCTAGTATTTGTAGGTTTTGTTGTTTTCAGCATGGCTATTTGCATTCATCTAAGTTTAAATTACAATATGGTTTTCTATGAAGGATTTTTGTTTGGTGTTTCTGATTATGCCATTTTTTTTTCTTTTTTATGTTTAATAATGAAAAATAGTGTCCTTACTTATGATTCTCTATCTAGACTGCTCATATCAATGGTCAATTAATAATACTTCATAAGTATTCATGTAAGCTGTGCATGGTTTTTTTTAAGGTATTCACGTTTTTGTATGCAGTTTAAAACTTGTCGAAGTTTGTTTAGTCATAAACCAACTATTCCAATATACCTGTTTCATTAAAAGAAACTATTCCAAAAGCTAAAGTTAAAATGAAGATACATGAATGGTTTAATATTATATTTCTAGTATGATCCCTTAGGCAAGAGCCCTTTGAGCTTTAAATGTGACAGACCCACTTTCTTTCTGGTTAAATTCAACTTTTGTCGGGTGATAAGGATCAAACTTTATATCACTCGGTTATAGAGGTTCTGAGTCTGATGGCATGTCATGAACCAATATGCCAAAGGTTTAAGTTGTTAAATAAGGAGACATGAATGGTTTTATATCATATATCTGACAAATATATTTGCAGGAACTCCCACTGAATTGATCCAGCCGGCAAAACAAGAACAGCTAGCTTCATCTGCCTATTTTGTTCATAATATGCTTGAAATTAACTCTGAACTGAAGCAATTAGTGAAACAAGGACAACTGTCTAAAGCTAGGAATATGTTTGAGAAAATGGATCATAGAGATGAGGTTTCGTGGACTACATTAGTAGGTGGTTATGTCAATGCCTCAGATCCATATGAAGCGTTGTTCTTGTTCTCAAATATGTGGGTCCAGACTGGACTTCAAAAGGACCAATTCATGATTAGTGTTGCACTCAAGGCTTGTGCACTTGGTATTAACATTTGTCTTGGGGAATTATTACATGGATTTTCAGTGAAATCTGGTTTGATAAACTCAGTGTTTGTCAGCAGTGCCCTAATAGATATGTACATGAAAGTAGGAAAAATAGAAAAAGGTTGCACAGTATTTGAAAAAATGACGGCAAAAAATGTAGTATCATGGACTGCCATTATTGCGGGGCTTGTACATGCTGGTTACAATATGGAGGGATTGTTGTACTTTTCTGAAATGTGGAGATCAAAAGTGGGCTATGATTCACATACATTTGCCATTGCTCTAAAGGCATCTGCTGATTCTAGATTGTTACATCATGGGAAAGCTATACATACACAAACAATAAAACAAGGATTTTATGATAGCTCATTTGTGATTAATACTTTGGCAACCATGTATAATAAATGTGGAAAACCAGAATACGCCTTGCGATTGTTTGAAAAGATGAGGATGCCAGATGTAGTTTCATGGACAACCCTTATTACAACTTATGTGCAGATGGGTGAAGAAGAACATGCAGTGAAAATATTTAAAAGAATGAGAAAATCAGATGTTAGTCCTAATAAATTCACTTTTGCAGCCATAATTTCTGCCTGTGCAAATCTTGCTATTGCTACATGGGGGGAACAGATACATGGCCATGTATTGCGTCTAGGTTTGCTTGATGCTTTGTCAGTAGCAAATTCCATCATTACTCTTTATTCAAAATGTGGGCTGTTGAGTTCAGCTTCTTTAGTGTTTCATGGTATAACAAGAAAAGATATTATATCTTGGAGCACTATAATTGCTGTTTATTCTCAAGGAGGTTATGCCAAAGAAGCCTTTGACTATCTATCATGGATGAGAAAGGAAGGGCCAAAACCGAATGAGTTTGCTATTTCTAGCATACTGAGTGTTTGTGGAAGTATGGCACTTCTTGAGCAAGGGAAACAGGTGCATGCTCATGTACTGTGCATGGGCATAGATCATGATGCAATGGTTCATAGTGCTCTTATTTGTATGTATTCAAAATGTGGAAGTGTACAAGAAGCATCGAAAATATTTAATGGTTTGAAAATGAATGACATTATATCATGGACAGCCATGATTAATGGATATGCTGAACATGGTTATAGCCAAGAGGCCTTTAATTTATTTGAGAAGATTTCCAGTGTTGGTTTAATGCCAGACTATGTGACATTCATCGGAGTTCTGACAGCATGTAGCCATGCTGGAATGGTTGATCTTGGCTTCTACTATTTTTCAAAAATGATCAATGAGTACCATATCAGTCCTTCAAAAGAACACTATGGTTGTATCATTGATCTTCTCTGTAGAGCAGGGCAATTGAGTGAAGCTGAGCACATGATACGAACTATGCCTTTCCATAGTGATGATGTTGTCTGGTCTACCTTACTCAGAGCATGTAGAGAGCATGGGGATGTTGATCGGGGAAGATGGACAGCAGAACAGTTACTTCAGTTAGATCCAAATTCAGCTGGAGCTCATATTACTCTGGCTAACATATATGCTGCCAAGGGGAGATGGAAGGAAGTTGCAGATATAAGAAAGTTAATGAAGTCAAAGGGAGTAATAAAGGAACGAGGATGGTCTTGGATAAATGTCAATGATCAATTAAATGCATTTGTTGCTGGAGATCAGGCTCATCCACAAAGTGAACATATCACAACCATTATGGAATTATTGAGTGCAAACATAGGAGATGCTAGGCAGGAAATAAGATCTTTTCATGAAGATGCTGAGGATTAGCAGCGGCTACATTCTGCCTCATTATGAGAATGCTCAAAAATAGTTTTTTTTTCTGAGTTTCCACATTTCATTTGTTTGAAATGATTATGGGGAATCAGTTTCCCTGTTCTAATCATTTGAAAACATCTAGCTTGATATGGGTTCTCCAAAATCTGAGTTAGACATTATTCAGAAGATTGCAAATTGTTTTTGACAAAGCAAGTTAATGGAAAGGTAATTTTTATGGAAAACACAGTATTTGATGCATATGAGTCGAGCCTGAGAACACTTATTGGATCTGGAATTGAGGCCAGGGTTTCCATTCTCAGTAATCAGCTTGCTGAAATTAATGACTGTTCATGTATTGCAGTAAGGAAGAATGTCACTTTCTACAACTTCAACAGTGGACTTAACATTCGGTATGTAGCAGTTGGAAGTGAGTCATTTTTGAAATCCTACTACAACTCATTCTTAAATGTCACCCTCCCTGCATTACAAAACATTCAACATGCCCTTAATAATGTTGGTCTAGGAGACTTCATAAAGGCGACAGTTCCTTTAAATGCTGATGTATAGTAGTTGCTTCTAAATGTTGTGCCTGTCCCAGTTTTCCTTTCAATAGATAGGAAAACTTCTTTAATCTACTATGACAGAAGTTAGAGTAGTGTGTTCCAGGGTGTTTGTTTTGCAACTGCAATTATTTTTTTATTGCCAATCAGTTATATTGTAAGTTCAATTGAAGAGTCAAGAAGTCCCATACCGGATAGCAATCTTCGTGTGCTTCTTATTCTCCTTCATTATCATAAATGTGTTGAGTGAGGACTACTTTACCATCGATAGTATCAAGTATTCCGCTTCAGAGTCTTTATTCAAAGTAAGTCCTGCTTTTCCTGAAAACCATTCCTGCAAAGCCTTAGAGCATGCAATTGATAGTTAATTGGATTGTGTCAATATTGAAGGAAATTCTGCCATTCTGGAGTATGTTTTGGTATGAATTGATGGGGATATTGTTAATGCCAAAAAGTGAAAATCACTTTGTTTCCTTTATAATATCAGTATCTATTGTGGTGAATTGTATGTCCTTGTGTACTTGATTAGGTGATACCAACTACTGTTATGGTGGCAATAGAGGTATTGGGGCTAACGATTCTGCTTTCATGTTATGGAAGCATAGAAATGATTTCAACTCCGTTGTTTGTCATTACTAAAGGGATCTTGGATGAGCTGACACTATCATCTTATGGTTTTGTGGAGAAAAATATCATCATGATGCGGTAAATTGCAGAGTTTTATGTTCTATTAGCGAAAAGTCCTGATCACGCCAATGAGGGGTAAAAGTTTCAGAATGTATTTCATCATGTATTTACTGATTTCAGCCTTGGGGACAAGGCTGTTCTTCCAACAGCATGTAGTGATAGGATGTTGGGTTTGTGCATAAGCCCAACAAGTGGGCTGAATAGAGAATTAGTGAAAATAGCTAATGTGGCCAATTGTTAGAGGAGGCAACACATATGTAGAGAGATGCTCTGGCTAGGATGGTGAAATCATTTGATATCTTTTCTGTTAGAAACCTTATGGGTTGATCAATAGAGTTATGTTTTCTCTTAGAAGCTTTATTTTGGGATTGCAGGGGTTTCTCCTGTAATATTTCTTATATTTTTCTATCACTAATACAGTTTTTGTTTTCTCTTGAACTCAGGTTCTATCAGTTTTCCTGCAGAATTTAGTTATTTACTTTTGTTAGTTATAAGTGTATGCATTGCTTCCACTGATTTAGTCCACTTATCACGAAGTTTATTGTTGAATGTGTATAGCTATATTGGGTTTTATAGAAAATATCGTTCTTCATTGTTTTTTTTTTGTTTGTATTTGAATGCTAGTGTAAGAGAGTTACTTTGTTGTTTTTCTTATATCTCCACAATACGTGATATCCTTTCTTTTATGTAATGTTCCATTATCTTGGTGGCATCTGTTAATTGGTTTCTATGTATTTCTTTGAAGGCCCTAAACCTGGAAGTAAATAGTATTTTCCATTGTGTTCACTAAGAAGCATTATTTTATATTTGCTGTATTTTGAAAGGTTATGCAGTAGTCTGTCAATTACTGATTACTTTTGCTGAATATATAAAACTCTCATGCACATGCATTGTTTTGTTATCTTTTAACACTAGTTTATCCAACTCTTCACTTTTGCAGGGCTTATTAGAGCGCCGTATACTCTTGATACAAGTCAATTAAGAGTGTGTTAGTTTGTTATGAAGTTAGTAAATTTCTGTTAGTTTGTTACAAGTGTTAGTCTAATTAGTTATGGTTTTATTAAAGTAAACCAGCTTCTATAAATAGTTGTATCCTTTTTCATTGTAAGCAAATTTTCACAAATACAATTTTTCTCAGTTACATCTATCTTCCTTTTCTTTGTTTTTCTAATAGGGCTGGTCAGTATAAATTGTACAGATGAGTGTAATATCTCTAGATTCTGCCCTAAGGATCAACCTATTTCAATCATTGCTCTGGGGATAGCTGATCAATGGGCTAAGGAAACTGCCTTTGAGATCACTTATAGTTGCTGACCACAGCCTGCAACCCAGCCCCGATTAAGCTGTGATGGGATTTTTTTGCTATGTCTGTAACCTACAAAAAGGGAATAAATGTGAAAAGAAAACTGATGGTAATAGGATTTTATCATTATTGATTACTAATATGTCAAAATATCAGTGGACTATGAAATAGGGATACGGCTGACTGGAAAATGGATTGAATCTATGAATTATCAATTCTGTCACTTGGAAATCTAGCAAATGGTCAAATGGTCTGAAAGGGGTTGATTATTTAATAATTTTAGCCTTAACCCCTCTTTTTGTTGATTTTGTGGATATATATACAATCTGAATCAGTTCGTGCAAAGGGGAGTAATTTCATAGAAAATTGATTTCAAATGGCATTATTATGATGATTTTGATTTGTCAATTTTTCATGTCTTCAATATGCTTAAGAATTCAAATGAGTATTTGAACATTATATGACAAAGTCGTGAAACTTGGGCACTTCGCTTGTCATTGTTGGTACATCTGAGAGAAAATCATACAAAACTATTGTAGTTATTTTATGACTGAACAAGTGTTATTTCATATTTTACAAATAGAACATGAGCATTGTTCTCTAACATGGATGCATGCTACCCGATAAAGTAGCTATGTATATGAAAATTGATAAATCTAATAGCTTTTAACATCATCATTGTTAGATGTAACAAGTTTAGACTTTTTCTTATATATATGCGTATAATCCTATGTGTTCAATATATATTAGGGATTTAATGAAGGTAACATAAATGGAGGTTACAAGTCTATTCATCACTCGTCTCGAACAATATCTGTTATCCTAATATGTGGAGCCTTCGAGACTGTTTTGCAAGATAAAGTTAACAAGGTCTTTTGGTTATTGTTCATCATCTACATAATCCATATCTTTTGTGTAGATGATTAATTAGCAAGTTTTTAGGAAAATTTTAAACTTATGTATGTACATAAGTTCACCCCTTTATTTTATCTCTTCATGGTTTATGTGTATTAATCCTATTCAAATAAGCATGTTCTTAATGTGATTTTTCTTTTATCTCATCTTATATTACTAATAAGAGAAACAATAAACAATATTGCACCCTAAGCATTTGAGTTGGCTAACAATTAGCATATATGGCATACTTAAATGATAAAGCGACAAGATAACATGCACAACAACTTATTATATATATATATATATATATATATATATATGAAGTTCTATCCATCTATAATTATATATTAACTTTTATAAAATATATTAAGTATTAATAATAATGAGATTCCAAAAATGAGTTATCTTTTAATAGCAGTAACAATACTAAACAAAATTATCTCCACATTTTGCTTCAGTAGCTCCTCTTTTCTTGCCTAAGTAGTAGAACTGCTTTTTATCTCAAAGATTCAAATAACTCTTGCAACCTATGAGTAACCACAGCTACCTAGACAAACATTGAAATTGATTCACAAATTATTTTCTTTAGAGTTAGCTCTATAATGCTAGAATCATTTAGTCACAACACACCCATTTTTCATTCTGAACAATTTTGACCTTAGGAAAAATCCTCACCAGGTTTATTACTAAACAATTTTTTTCTACATATCAAGTTGTACATGATTAAAAAATAATTTATTTCATAATTTAATAACAAACCAAACAAATTAACAAATGTACTTATTTATATCCATGAGTTTCAATAGATGTAAAACTTAACATCCAACCAAACCAAATCAAATGTTGAACAAAATAGGAGAAGTAACAAAAAATCATATCCATGTCTGCCTAGCCAACTGAAAAAAAAAAAAAAACAAACAAACTTACAAAACACTAAAACTCATACATCTCCTATGTTTGCCATAAAAGTGTTTATTCACATGTTCAAAGATAAAGAAAAAGAGCAGAGTATTAGAAGGAATCATACTATATGCACCCAAAGTAGGACCAACACCATGAACCGTGACAACGATCTTGGACCAAATAATATTTGCAACCAACACCATAAAAATAAAAAGGAATAATTACTAATGTCACTCATTTCCAGTGCTATCATTTTCTCCTCCCATAGTTAGGGCTTGATTAGCTAGAAGACCCAAGTTAAAACAATCTATCTAAACCTAAACCTTAAATCATGCTTATCTCTAGAGCTAGAATTTATTGAGTATTAAAAGCCAAAAAATAGACCTAACCAGTTGAGGAAATGTGTTGAAATATCTATTTAGTCTCCATTGAAGTTGCTTCACCACTTTTTGTTTCTTCTCTCCATCCCTAGGTGGTGATGCTCATACTTGGGGAGGTAAAGGAGGCCTTTTTAGTGCTGGTCTTGGTACTATGTGTGAGAGAAAGGAGAGGGAGGTTTGGAAGGTAATGTTTGAGTCCAAGAATGAGGAAGAAATAAAAAAAACATGTATCATATAATAGCACTATCAATGCTTTCTTGCTTAAGCGAGTGTCAAAGTTAGTCTCAAGACTATTTTCCCTCGAGCAACAAGTTCTCACTCAAGCAAAAATGTCATTAGAGCTTAAGGTTAGAGATGACACTATTGTTGCTCGAGTGAGATAATGCCGCTTAAGCAACATTCTCAAAGGTTATCCTCGACACTGTTTTCACTCAAGCGACAAATTCTCGCTCAAGCGAAAATATCACTAGAGCTCAAGGTTAGAGATGACACTATTGTCACTCAAGCGAAATAAAGTCACTTGAGCAACCTTGTCAAAGGTTAGCCTCAGACTATTTTCACTCGAGCAAGAACATGTCGTTCGAGCGAAATTATCACTAGAGCTTAAGGTTAGAGATCATACTATTTTCGCTCGAGAGAGATAATGCTGCTTGAGCAACAATGTCAAAGGTTAACCTCGAGACTCTTTTCACTTGAGCGACATGTTCACGCTTGAGCGAAAATGACATTGGAGCTCAAGGTTAAAGATGAAACTATTGTCGCTCAAGCGAAATTGTAACTAGAGCTCAAGGTTAGAGATGACACTATTGTCAAGGTTAGCATTGAGACTATATTCACTCGAGCGAGAATAGTCTTGAAGCAAAAAATTAATTACCTACCCGTATGTCTATAGGTAATGCTTTCAATCTTGATCTGCCTGTAATGTTCGTAACTAGTTACTTACTTATTTTCCTAGTAATATAACTTTGTAGGTAATATATGTGGATAATTCAAAATTTAAATGTCAATTTTGATTCGTATGTAAAAATCTATAAATAATAACATCATTTTTGTAGTCATTTAATATATAAGTAAATTATTTTATTAAAACATATATATAAATATATTATAATTTATATATCAAATTATTATATTTAATATTAAAGTTAATTTTATTAATATAATTTAAATTTTATTAACACATTCTTTTTAATTTTTTTTTAAAAATATATTTCTAAAAATTTTTAAATAAATAAAAATAATTTGTTTAACTTGTGTAATATAAAATTAAACCAAACTTAAAATCATGACTTCAAAGTTAGACTAAAAGAAAAATCTAAAAATAATTTTAAAATATTTTTCTTGATTTTGACTCATCATTTTAATATTTTTTGTAACATACCAAAAGATACCTATTTTGCATCTATAATGGAATAACAGTTTATCCATACATTATTAATAATTTTAAAACATCATAAAATGTGAAATATCTCAACATATAAGATATTCACTTTATTTAGATAAGGTTTATCACTTGAAAATAAAAAGTATTTACAAAAATCATAATAAAACAAAAGTTGAAGAATTATTCATTACTACAAAATTAATTCTCCTCTAAGCAAAACTTGAAAACATGACTTACTTTTCATCTACATTATTATTTGTTCTCGTGTCAAGACACGATCATCTAAGTATTAACAAAACCACAAACAAAAATAGTAAAGGGAAGTTGATGTAAACAAAACCAAATATAATATTTATAAAGTTAATATTTACATAATCTCAATCATTTATTCAAGTAAATTCAAAGTACCCAAATGATCATAACAAAGTATGCATTCACACATAGTAATTACATTCATTTTTTCTTGTGCACATAATATTCTAAAAAGACTCTTCTGGAAAATTATATGAAATTCTTGACTTTTGAGATTTACACCTGATCATGTTTTCTTAGTTACTAGGATATAGACGAACCTTAAGAGTCTTTTTCACCTCTGAATTTTCCTACCTATTCTTTTTTTCTAGTACTGACATGTTAGGATGATCTCATACGTGCACCTACCAAAGAACTGATAGCTCAATTCACCCAATGATGAGTGTAGTAGAAATCTCTATCGATTTCTCAATACATGGTACTCATGTCTACATGACTAGAACACCATTGAAGTCTAAATACACAAACAACACATAATCATTCAATATCATATGAACATACCAAACCAATTTCACTATGGCCACTACCATTTCCATCCTTATTGCCTCCACTGTCATTTTAATTTCCTTGACACCACTGTTATGAATTTTCACAATTCTCATTACCTCAATCATAATCACAATTATAATTCATATCATCATCACTAATCTCATTCCATAATTCACCACCAGTCATAATATTTCATAATTCATCACATTTCATAATATTTTCCACAATTTACCATAAGTCATAATACAATTAATTTCCACATTTCTATACATATATAGTGACATCTTATATTCCATAAATTTCACGAATATCAAATCCACAAATTTCATCTCAATAAAATACATAACATTTCCTAATATATTATTACCATTATATAATTTCAATAATTCACCACAAGATAATTTTTCATTTGTGAAATACCAAAGTTGTACAATACATATTCAACATATCACTTATATCAAAATCTACATTTACAAACTCTTTTAATTCATTTTAGGACTTAATTAATTTTTCACACACAAAATATTATCGCTCAAGCAAGGTATTTCCAAGAGTAGTATTTCAAGTCTAGAGCTTCTTGCTCAAGCGAGTAAGTTCACCACTCAAACAAAGAAATTCATGCTCCAAGCGAGGGAGCTCATCGCTCAACCGAGAGAGCTCGTCGCTCAACCGAGGACTCGCCGCTCAATTGAGGACTCGTCACTAAGCAATAATTTCGTCACTCAAGCAAGAATTTCGTCGCTCAAACAAGAATTTTTTCGCTTAAGCAAAAATACTCTTAAAGAGAATACCAAAGGGGTTTCGCTCGAGCAAGTCATTTTTGCTCGAGCGAGGATCTTTACATACCACGCAAGAAACCTAAAAATCCTTAATTTTAGACACAATCTTCATCCATCATGTGAAATTTTGGCACATAACATTTTATATGCAATTCATCAAATTATTCATCATATAACCTAAAAAATTTCTCCTTTTTCACTATTCACACCTTTAAACATAAAAGAATATTTCATCAAACACTCAACATACAAATTTGTTTAATTAACTACCCTTACCTCTAATCCAAGCCTTAATCTTTAAATTCAAAGATGATTCTAAGGTTCTACTGAATTATTTAAAGACCTAATCATATGAAAATGTAAATTACTACCAAAATTGAATCAAGAACTACCAAGATCCTAATAAGTATACTAAATCCCCAATTCAAAATTCTAATCAAGAAACCTAATATTATAAAGTTTAAAATCTTACCTAATAGAAGATTTCAATCGGTGCAAAATGTTTCTCTCATCAATATCTATCTCCCACAACCTTCAAATTTTCAAACAGATGAGAAATAAATGAAAATATTTGGAGAGAATGAAGGAATTTGAGAAAGAATTTGAGAGAAGTTTAGAGAGAGATTAGAGAGTTAGGATTTTCAGAAAATAAGAGTGAAAATTCAAAGAATTGGAAAAATTAAGCTATTTAAAATTTTCCTCCAGTGAGCTCACATCCCATCCAATTAGTCAAGAGAGAAAAAAATGACTCTTACAATTTTAAATAGTAATTAACTTATAATAATTAAATTAAATAAATAAATAAAAACATGAATGAAAAATAACTCTTTTCAAGTTATTTTAACAATAATTTGATTTCTTCTAATTTAAAAACATTACTAAAATATGTTAATATATTTTCACTTTTAATAAAATAGTCCAACACTATTATCTAAATTTTAACTAAATATTGTCACTAATCAACTATTTCTTCCTACATATATCTTTATTGGGTAGGTCAAGATTTCTTATTCTTCCAAGCACCTGCAAAACTGAAGTACTTGTTGTCATCTCCTTTACCAACATTACTATTAAAATGTGAGTCAATGATAAAGGTAGAACTAAGAATAAAACTATTCGAAAAATTACAAAACTATAGGAATTTCAATAGAAAAATAGAATCTGAAATTTGTATTGAAATTGAGAGAAGATTATAAAACGTTACAAATTCACAGAACTCACTTAAGAGTTTGTTATTTATAAGTAACTTGCACTAACTAATTACAACAACATAATTTGTTAAAATCATTGCTAACTAATTAATCGTCAAATGGCTGAATTATTAACCTTTCTCTTACCTTCAAAAAATCCTTATCCTCGAGGATTAAAATCCGAATACTTCCTCTTCAAATCATACAAGAACTCCCATCTAGTATCTTCTATTAATTGGTGCTTCCACTTGACAAGCACTTTGGTGATTGCCTTATTGTCTCTTTTTACAGTTACTTTATCCAGATTCTCTTAGGTTCTTTGCCTCCCATTACACTATCTGATTCAATAAGAATGGCACTTGAAATTGGTGCTTCACCCACAAACTTCTTAAGCTATAAAACATGAAAAATATCATGAATTTTTTACCTTATGGAAGTTTGAGCTTGTAAGCTACAACTCCAATCTTATCTTCAATCAGAAATGGACTGAAGTATTTAAGTGCAAGTTTTGCATTAGCACAAAATGCTATCGAGATCTATTTGTAGGGATGAAGTTTAACATACACAAAAATCATCAATCTCATAAGATCTCTCACTCCTCTTCTTGTCTACCAGTTGCTTCATTCTCTCATGTGCCCTCTTCATGTGAAATTTGACTAACTTTAGTGCTTCCTCCCTTTTTTGTAAACTTCTATCAATTACCTCCACCTTTGATTCACCAAGTAATTAAGGAAGATAGATTGGAAAGGGTTGGCAGGGATTGCACTGTATAGAAGTATGATGGTTAGTATTGTACCACCATTTTACTATAGGATTTAGACCACTCATGAGGGGTATCACAACACATGCACCTTAAGAATGTTTCCAAACATATGTTGACTACTTCAATTTAACCATCAGTATGTGGATGGTAAGTTGAAGAAAGCTACACTTGCACTCCCTGAAAGGCCATTAAATCCTTCCAGAATTGACTAACAAAAATGAGATCTCTATCACTGGTTAGAGTTTGGATAACCATGAAACTTGGACACATTGTCCAAAAAGGATTGACCAACTTTAGTAGCAATGTAAGAATGTGCTAAAGACATAAAGTGGACAACCTTACTCAATCTGTCCAAAACTACATAATCACCTACTTTTCCTTGGAATTAGGTAGTCCTTCAATGAAATCCATGGTGATATGTTGTCATATCCTTAATGAGCCATATTTTCTATTCACATTTATAGTTTTATTGCATTTTGTTAGTATATTTTTTTTTTCTTATTTCTTTTTATTTAGTATATTTTCATATTTTCCATGATAAATAGGAAAAATTACAAAAACATTACATTTTATGTATTTTTATTGTATTTTCGCTGTATTTTCGTATTTTCTTATTCTAACATGTACTCACTGTTTTTTTTATATCTTTTTCTATAAATCTCTGATTGAGCTTATTTTTTTTGCGTTGGATTCTATACTTCTTGGGCTTCAATTTGGACACTTGAATCGTCTCATTTGGAGATCAGAGATACTTTTAGTAAATTTTAGAAGTTTGTAACGAAACATGTGTTGTACCTTGCATGTGTGACTTGTATACTTGCTATTGGGTGGGCCTAATTCGGCCAAACCTGGGCCAATTCGTTCATCCCAATTAGGACTACTACATAGGCATTCCAATAGTCATTTTCTGAAGCAAGTTTTTCATTTGTAGAAAATAGTAACAATTAGGAGTAGAGAGAGTAGCGCATAATTTCTTCTTCCGCATGTTTTCTCTTCAATTTGGTATTTCATTTACAGTTTTGCAATTTACAACATTTCTTCTTCCATTTATGTTCTTGTAATTTACATTTCAGCCAAGTATTTACGTTTCTTTAATTCCTTTCAATTTAAGTTTCAACAATGCTTTATCTTTGATTTTTGTTCGGATGAAATTCTAAATTGAATCACAAGTTTTAATTATCTGTTTTCTTGGATTACATTTCAGCATTTACATTCAACCATTTCTTTTAATGTCTAAAAATTTAGTTTAGTTTTGTTTCATTGTTTCCAATCTCCCAATCTTATTTTCTTCAAGAAGCTATTAACAATGAATATATAATGTTGTGTATCTTTGGATAGATACCTAGGTTGACCTCTTTACTACATTAGGGGAAATTTAGAATTTGAAAATCACATGCGACTGTGGTTTATCAATCCTCTCTAGCATGGGTAAGGGTTGTAACAAACCTAGGTATGCAGCTTGGTCATATTTACATTTCTGGCAAATTTCACAATTTAACACAAATATTCTCACATCTTTTGTCATGCCCCTCCAATATACCATTGATTTTAGCCTCTTTAATGTGGCTTATCATCCAGAATGATCACTAGTAGCACTAACATGTATCCATTGCAATATTCAGTCCTTAAGGAAGCATCCTTTCCCACTACTAATCTCCATTTCCTTCTGAGTTCATTGTGAATGCAAGTATGATTTTTATGTGAAGAGGCATCTATTTCTAAGTCGTGTATTAACTTCTGAATATCAGGATCAACTTGCCAAGAGGCTATGATTCTAGTCAACAAATTACTCTCTAGAATGAGAGTAGTAATGGCCTAATAGTCTATTACATCCTACCTTAAAAGTGAATCAACTGCTAAGTTTTCTCTCCCTTATTTAAATACAATGGTGAAATCAAACTCCATCAATTTTACCAACCATTTTTGTTGAAATGCGGTAGTCAACCTTTGGCTCAGAATATACTGAAAACTTATGTGATCTGTCCTAATAATAAAATGAGTTTTTAACAAGTAGTGCCATCATTTTTAGACTGTAAAAACAACTACCAACAACTCTTTTTCATAAGTGGAGAGTGATTGTTGTTGTTTGTTAAGAACTCTATTAATAAAGGCAATTGGATTGTGACTTTGCATCAGTACTACACCAATCCCAGAACCAGAGGCATCTACCTTAACCACAAATACTTTTGAAAAATCAGGTAATGCTAATATTGGTGATTTAATCAAACTATTCTTAAGGGATTGAAATGCAGCTTTGACTTCTTCAAACCAATAGAAGTTTTTTTTCTTCAACATGTTAGTTAAACGTCTTGCAATGCCTCCATACCCCTTAACTGTTTAAGAGATGTTGGTAATGGCCAATTCTTTAAAGCTAGTATTTTGGCAAGGTCAGTAGATAGACCATCTTCTGAAATAAAATGGTCCAAATATTTCACCTTTTCTACACCAAAGTACCATTTAGATCTCTTAGCATATAAAGAGTTCTTTCTCATAATTAATAGAATTGTATGCAAATGAGAGAGATGGTGTTCCAAGTCCTTGTTATAAATCCATATGTCATCAAAGAATACCAAAACAAACTTTTGCAAGTATTCTTTAAAAACCTCATTCATAAGACCTTGAAAGGTAGTTGGTGCATTAGTGAGGCCAAATTGCATGACTAAGTATTCAAAGTGGTCTCCATGACTCTTAAATGGAGTCTTGTGGATCTCATTGTCCTCCATTCTTACCTGATTATAACCTTCCCTCAAATCAATTTAATAAAATACTTTAGAGACATGTAACTCATCAAGTAGATAATCTAATAATGGAATAGGAAACTTTTTTCCTTAACTGTTTGCTTTTTTTCAACGAAAACAACAAGACTTGCAAAAGGACTGCTACTTTTCTTAATTATACTAGATTTAAGGGAATCTTATACTAGTTTATCAATAACATCTTTTTGTTGTTTGGCATATCTATAAGACCTCTTATTAATAGGACTAGTCCCTATGAACAAGGGAATTTTATGATCACGACTCTCGTTTAGGAGGCAGGTTGGTAGGCTCCCAAAAAATGTCTTCAAACTACAATAATAATGCCTCAATAGATTTAGGAATAATATGAATGGCAACATGTGTAGTTAATGAATGTAATAAGATTTCATTATCCTTTTCGCAAAGTTATAGCATAGATAAAAGCACCCTAGAGACAATTGTTTTTTGTAACTGTTTCTTCCTTGCAATTTTTATTCCTTCACCAGTTGCTCCTCTCTTAATACTAGCTTTTTACCTTGCACATAAAACTACATGGATAACCTATCAAAGTTCCACATGATGTCCCCTAAAGTGACCAACCATTCAATTCCCAATACCACATCACAACATCCTAGAGGTAAAAGATGCATATCTAATGTGAATCCTATGTTTTGAAATGTCCATGGAAAATTTTTTGCAACAACATTAACATTCACTTTAGCTCCATTAGCTACTGCTACACTTAGTGTAGGAATATGAGTTATAGAACAACCCAATTTCTTTGCCTCTTCTTCATCTAAGAAGTTATGTGTACTATCACTGTCAATTGTCAATGAGTATATGTAAGGGCCTTTTTCTATAGTAACCAGTTGCCTCAGTTTTGAAGCTAGCTACTCCAATCAGTGCATTAACTGATATTTGAGGGTCTAGAGAAGTGTTGTCTTCTTCCTGAAAATCAACAAACTGATTTATAGTTTCCTCCTCCTAATCATCCAGTACCATTACATGAATTTCCAATTTTTTATGTGTCAATGCATGAGTAGGGCTATAAGGTTCATCACAAAAGTAACAAAATCCTTTGGATCACCTATCATTCATAAAGGCAAGTGTAAGCTTTTTATTAGGTTCTCTTTGGTTTGTATTTAGGATTGGTGGAGGCTTATTAGACTGGTATATAAGGTTAGGGATAGATAAAATGGCCTTTGTACTATTTTTGTGTTTTGGAAAAGTTAAGGATGGTCTTGGTAGGAATATTGGAAACAAAAGTTTATTCATATAATTTTTCTAATCGGAAAGCTTTTATCACATTTTGTAGCTAGAACATGCGTACTATCATTTGAATATTTTTATTTAAACCACCTAAAAAATAGCTCAACAAGTGGTTATTATTAAGGTTTAATATAGAGATTATGGTATCAATTGATCATGGTAGTCTATTATAGTACCCTTTTATCTTAATTTTATAAGTTCTGACATTTGATCATCACATACATCACCAAAACAATTTATTAATATTTTTGTAAATTCGACCCATGAAGGAAGGTTATCTCTTGAAAGAATTTTTACAAAAGATGTATGCCCCTGTAATACTCTCCCTTCAAAATGAATAATCGTCAATTTCACCTAGAATTCCTCATGAGTGTAATCAATTGTCAAATACATTTCGCATTGGTAGATCCACTATTTAGCAGGCATAACTGGAATTCGAATTATGAATTATGATTGTTTCTACAACTAATCCTCTTTCTAATATTTTACTTCTTGAATCTTTGTTCTTCTGCGACGTTTCTTGAATTCGCTATTACGCGTTGCTTCCGTTATAACTACCGATGGAATGTCGCAACTGATACCATTGATAAAGATTGAACTAAGAATAAAAATATTCGAAGAATTAACAAACTATAGGGATTCATGAAAGTCGTACGAATATTTTCACTGGTATATGGAAGAATAATAATATATATGTATTGTTTGATCCTGACTCTCTCTTCGAAAACTGAAAGCAACTAATCCTACTGCATCTTCTTCCAATTCGAGTTTTGGAACAACAAATAGCAACACAACATGCATGAGTCATTCCTCAAACAACCAACCACTGGATTCCATTCCAATTCAAAAGATCGGTTTAATAGAAATTTTGCAAAATCAAAGTGTCTAGAAAAGAACTTTGTTGAGTATCTAGAAGTTTATTTACATGCATTATTCAACTAATATTATTGCTGTTGTGATCATAAAGTTCAATTCTTTGAGTAAGTTACGTAGTCAAATATGCCATGCTAACTCAGGTCATGGTTTGTGAGAAATCGTATGAAGCAGAACTCAGGTCAAAAACATGGGATTATTTCATTCATTAAATTACTCTTTTCCCCTTTGAATATTCAACCAATATGAAAAGATAGCAAAACCAAACTATTCAGTCAATATGAAAAGATAGACAAATTTATTTATTCGAAGATTATTCGAAGATTCTGATTTTCCATTTTCCCCACATTTTATTGGACATAGAAAAACGCCATGCCCTTAGAACTTGGGACCCATAGCCCGAATAGTCAATCATCTAGAGAAACAACTAGGCCTATTATAACCATTAACTATTTGGGCCTTGTAAATGTCCCAACTTATCCTCTAGGCTTACAGTGAAGGAACCATGATAACCCATAAAAAGGGTAACCCAAAACATATCTTCTATATCTATTATATAAAACAAAGTCTTAACATTTTCTCAGTTTTGTACTCATATATTTAGGCATAATAAATACTCTTTCCCACACAAAAACTTCCATATTTAGATTTAAACTATGTCACTTGATGTTTCTATCATCATCTACAGCAAAAAAAATATATATCATAGAAACAAACAAATAAATGCACCATTAGTTAGACACTTATTTGGAATGTGAAATTGAATGTGTTCTGTGACACCTTTCTATTTTAAAATATTTTTATTTAATAAATAATAAAAAAAAATCACATATATATTTTTCTAAATAAAAACTTACGATAATAAAAAAAATATTCAAAATCAATTTTTTTAACACTAAAATAATCTTTATAATTTCTTAAAAATAAAACCATAATAAACTTAAAATAACTTTTTCAATTAAAAGTAAATAATTTTTCTCTCAATATCACAACTAATCAAAAAATTCACACAATAAAAATATAAGAAGTTTAAGTTTTATCATCCAACTCCTCTTTATCTTTATCAAATGCATGTTCACATGTAAAAGTGTTCAATCCAAATAAAAACACTAACAACACAAATAGAAGAGTGAGAAATATATCTCACGTATGTTATAGACACATCAAATAAAAATAGGCAGAATTAAACATGTACAAACATCACACGCACTAATACATATTCAATCACAAACTCACTCTATTAATTCTAACGCATTAATACTCTTATTTTCTTATTTCTAAATGCATGTGGTACCACCATCACACGAAACACATATAAGTAGTCTAAGAGTACATTAACTGAATCATAAAGACCTTCATAATCCACTCTCAACTAAAACGAGTCTAATAGAAGCCAGTCGGAATAGTGTATAATTAGTCATGGTTGACCCTCATCCCATTCTTATATGATAACTCAACCTTATAAAATCGACTTATGAGGTGAGGTTTGCCCCTACTTATATACATTAATTTGGCCATATCTTTAGGTGATGTGGGATCTCCAACACACCCCTTCCACGTCGTGATTTCATTAGCTGGACAACTGGACTGGACAATTGTGTCAAGACAATAAGACAACATATGTGGGTGAGGGGTGGTGTGATAGGTCCAATAACTTTGCTAAGATAGGCTCTGATATCATAACAGAAGTGAGTTTTGAGCCTAATCAACCTTATAAAACTGACTTATGAGGTGAGGTTTGCCCCCACTTATATACATTAATTTGGCTATATCTCTAGGAGATGTGGGATCGCCAACAAGGTTCCTTTCTTTAAAATCTCCAAGGTCAAGGTAGAAGATCATAAAGACCCTCCTTCATAGATCGCATCTACTCCCTAAGAAAGTATGAATGAATGAAGCATATACACACAAATGCATAACTCATCACATATCCCAAATGACCAAGTATAACTTGAATTTTGATATTGTTATGTCTATGCTTAAACTTCTCAAATAACCAAGCACAACTTAGATTTCACACCTCTACTTAAACTTCTTAAATAACCAAGTATAACTTGAATTTCATTCTACTAAGTTAAAGCTTAGACTTCTCAAAACATACAAATAACTCGCAAGCACATAAAGAACTCATATTACAAGCATCTCAAACACAAAACAATTATCACAACATTTCATTCATATCATAATTTATTATCATACATATTAAAAATATCTCTTCACACATATATACATATAAGATTTACACATCGAAAATTATTATTAAATATTTTAAGCTTGGTGTAATATCTTTTTCACTTTATTTTATTCTTCTATGACATTTTTTAATTGTAAAATTGATATTTAATTTTATACTTATCCAATTAGTTTTATTCTTTTTTTTTTTAAACTAACAAAATTATCTACAGCTTTTATTTTGAATCAAGTTCTGATTTAACCATATACTATGCCTAAATTATGGAAAAATACAAACTTTTATTTTCATCCTGACAATGTACCCTTTAATCACTAAAAAATCATATCTTGAATTATACAAACTATTTTTGCATGAAACCAACATCACCAATTATCTAACATTTAGGGCTAAAATTTTCATGAAGATAATTTTTCCAAATTTGTAACAAAACACATTATAATGGGATTGTAATCTCAAAGCAAAATAATCTCTAACTCAATCTAATATAATTCTCACATATATCTCAATGATAAATTGAAACTCAAATCCTAATTAATACAATTTTCATAGATACGATTTAAATATTATAAAAACAACAAAAATACATAATAAATCAATAATTAAATCATAATTCATTAAAATAATTGTATTAATAAAATCTTATTGAGGACTTATGGTTGCCTCAAAATAAATATATTATATTTTTTTAAAAACAAAATCCTATTAAGGCTTAAAGGTTATCTCTCTACTTAAAATTCTTATAAGTCTCCATACATGAGACATTTCTCACTCTCCCTCTTATCTTGAATGACGATATGTGAGAATTTTATTTTATTTTATTTATAAAATATTTTATTCTATTTTATTTTCTAAACCCAAATAAATATTTTAATTAAGCCCATAGTTTTACTTAAGTATTATACACATATATGGATTTGTTGTTTAATTTAACTTATAAATATTTTTTATATATTTTGATTTATGGTTAAGAGTTACTTGAAAATTTTCTATAGAATTTTTCAAAGATTTTTTCTTTTTTTTTTTTTTGTGGTTTTAATAAATCTTTATGTGTCTTTCTTGCTTTGTCCTTTTTTAGTTTATTTTTTTTATTATTTTTTACAAAAATTTTCTAATATTTTTTCAATCTTTGAAAATCTTGATCTTGAAGGGTTAAACATCTTTCACTTAAGAACACCTTAGAAAAAATTTCATTTGAAAAAGGAGTGCTCACCCTTTCAAACAAGGATAGTAAGTGATCCAACATTTATTATAATACTTAAGTGAGATACCATTTTTTCTTTTATTAATATTGACATACTTTTCTTACATTCTTGTGTTAATCATCGACCTCAAAGTTAATCTATCTTTTATTTTTATTTCTTGCTCTTATTATGTCTAGGAAGTCTACACTTTCTTCTTCTCTAAAGGAGATGTCATAGGTAGAAGAATTAATGATCAAGATCAAGATACATGAAGAGACTAAAGGCATAAGAGCAAACGAGAGGAGTCCATAGAAAGCCTATTGACTCCACATGACGAAAGAGGCTAAGAATACTATTGGGAGGAACCCTACCACATCCATAGCCTTAGAAGACAAGGTGGAAGAGATGTGTACCTCCAAGAAGCACTCTAGAAATCATCTCAACTTGTCCAAGTTTTAAGGGAAGAGTGACATGGAGTTGCACTTAGCTTGGAAGGCCAAGTGTGAGCAAGTATTCCTAGCTTATGAGGTGGCCAAATACACAAAGATATTGAAAGAGATACAAGGATCCCCATTTAGTACTTGGCATGAATTAAAGGTGTATGAGATCACATTTTACACCAAGTTATTATACAAAGCAGTTGCACCTCAAACTCTAAAGAGTCTACCAACACTACAAAAAAGTATGATTTAAAGGCCAAGTTCTACGATTGAAAAAAAATTCATCTCTATCAGTAACCAAATTAGCAACCAAAATATTTTGGTCATTTTATTAATTGAATTAATTACTATATTAATTTTTGTCACTAATAGAAGTAGGAATAACAATTCAAAAATAATTTTCATTTTATTAAATAAAATGACAATCAACTCAACTACTAATTTTGTTAGTAACAAGAATAGTAATTAATTCAATGACTCTAAATTAAATTCGATCACTAATACTTTTAGTAAATGAAAATTTCAAAACAAATGAATATGCAAGGATATAATTCGAACCTACAATCTTTGTAGCATCAATTATCTATTTAAAGTTCTCATCCAATCATAAAGAAAAAATTTTAATAACATAAAATGAAAATCTCACCTAATCTTTGTAGTGTTATTCTTCATCAATTGTCCAACCTCAACAAAGAGACTTTTTGGTGATTATAATATATATGAGCCTAACCTAATATCAAATACATTTATTTATCGATAAAGCTTTATTGAGAAATTAAGGTCTTCAATGGTAATTCCACAATGAAATCTTTGGTTTTTCATATTAACCTTTGAAACATTATGATTTATGTGAACATCCAAGAAAGTATAAATAACACCCACCTTGCTATTTACAGCCAATTGTCCATCATCACCTTTGGTGTATCCTATTATTTTATTTTATTAGTTCTACTCCTCTTCACTGAAATTAAATTATTCATTTTCATATTTAGGAGATTCACTTTTAGCATGATTATAAATCATCAAAATAGCAAAAACTAAAATAAAATTCATTATTTAGTAACTGATACAAGAAGCATATTATGCAACATAGTAAAAAATAAAACAAAATTCATTATAAAGTACAAAGTTTTAGAATGGTAGAACAAATGATAGAAATGTTGAAAGAAGGTGTTTTATCTTGCCCATTCATGAGCTTGTTTATTACTTAACATTAAGTATCATTGACCAAACATAAGCCTACATGAGAAAAAGAATTATATTTCCTTAATTTCTTAGACTAAAATCAACCATCTCATTTAAGTAAACATAGTAAATAAAGAGTATTATACTTATTTTTACTCTTTCTTATTTACTCGCATTTTTTATTTCTATTTAAATCATTTGTTATGTTCAAATCTAAGAAGCATATGAACCTTATGTACCACTTTGACATCATCTAACTTCAAATAATGTTTACTTTAACATAACTGAGTTTAATGGTGATATTTTCAACATACTATTTGAGTATTAGAAAGTTGACTTGCACAAGACATGAAATTCTTAGAGATTAAAGTACTTAAGAGTCTTAAAGCATTAGGTATGTTATCAAAATTTAAGAATTGAATAGAATCACCCATGACAAATAAATTTGAACTTTTTATACCATAATATGCAATTGTGGTATTATCCAAAAAATTTATAAGCAATTTGGTTTTTAAAAAATATAAAAAAAAATTAAACTAAAAGAATAATTTAATTATGTTTTTTTTTTAAATTAATTTAATTTGATTCTATTTTGATAGTAGTTTTGGTACTAGTTCATACAATTGGGAGTCTTGTGAAGTATTATAAAAAAAAATCAAATCATAAAATACAATTATCATATCTAAATATTTTTAAATACATAAATACTAAATACTAGTACTAATTCTTTTCCCTTTCCTCTTAGTCTCAAATAAAGTTTGTTCATATTTCATTTTATTCTTTTCAATCTTACATACACCCTTCATCTTCTTGGTTTAAAAAGATAAAAAAATACATAAAATATCAATCACACCTAACTCAATGCACCAATAGTTCACATAATTACAATTTTAACAAATATCACTATTTCACACAACTCAAAACACAAACAGAAAAAATTTCTCAAAAATCACAATTTAGAAAAATACTAACTTATATTGACAATTGTGCCTCCAACCTCAAACATTTGATAACATAGATGAAATTATTAAGAATATCCAACAAATTTTATTAAAATGATAAACCTAAATATAAATAATCATAATCTTTATAGTTTACACTAATATATATATATATATATATATATATATATATAAGTGGTCCTCTATATATAAGATAAAGAATTTGGATCAGTGTCAAATTATAGCATTGCAACAAAATTGTCTCTATTTCACGTTTCTTCAACATTAACAAAATGGCATTAATGAAATTGTTTCACCACAAAATTTAAACATGTGAAATCTCATCATTTTAATGTTATGCACATGAAAAAAAAAATCTAATTCTTAAAATACATAAAAATGAAAATCTATTACAACAATAAGATAACACAATGAAAATCTACACTAGGTTCAAGAATTGAGAAAACAAGCGAGTGTCCTACAACATTCCATTTACAACTAATATCCAAGACCAAAAGCATTAACACTAAATCTTAACATACAAGTTTAAGCACAAAGAAAAACAAGGGTTTAACAAACATAGCAACAACAACAAGTAGTGAAAAGGAAAGTTATTAAAAAAAAAAATGGAAGAATACTTGTAATAGTGTTGTGAACAACTATACCATTCTTAAGCTCAAATGATACAATTTCGTTATTCAGCTTCATGAGAAACCTATTATAGTTTTATGCATTTTTTAGCATCAAATTGAAACAAAAAAAATGAGGAAAAAAAGAACAAAAAAGTCAAAATGAGAAAATGAATAAAAAGGTGAGAATTAACGAGTTTCATGGTGGGAAAGAAGATGATTAGTGGCAAGAGGATTTTGAAACACAAAGAATTGTAAGTCACTGCACTAAGAATTTGTTTTAGATTTTGAACCTAAAAATAAGTATAACAACGTTTATAAGTACTACATTAGTATTTTTCACACTTCTCACTAAAACAAAATGGTAAATAATAAACTTTTTTTTAATATCAATTATTTTTATTTTATTAAATTTATAAACTTTTTTTATTAAGGATTTTAATTTTTTTTAAAGAAAAACAGTTTTATTTAATTTTCTACTTTATTAAATTATTTTTTATTTTTTTTATAATTTTTTAATATTAACTACTCTTATTTTACTAAATTTCTAAATTTTTTTAATAATAATTTATATTTTTTCTTTACTAAATTTCTATATTTTTTTAATAAATATTTATATATTTTTTTTAAATTATTTACTTTTTTTATTTTCTTATTTATATTATATTTTTTTAATATCAACTATTTTTATTTTACTAAATTTCTAAATTTTTTTAATAATAATTTGTATTTTTTTTATTAAATTTTCAAATTTTTTTAATAAAGATTTATATTTTTTTAACCAAAAAAAGTTTTATGTTATATCTTATTAATATCAACTACTCTTAATAAAAATATTTTTTACTTTATTAAATTTTACATTTTATTTTAATTATATATTTATGCATATTAAATATATTTTCTTTGTTATAAATGAGGAGATCCGAAATTGGCAATTATTTTCACCCAGTTCAAAATGACCGTATCATAAAAGATATTGTGGACGATTTTTCAGAAGATGAAGATTAATGCATGCAATTTGATAAAACAACATCATCAGGAGACCCGAACCACTTCATTCAACCTATGATAGATGGGTCATACCAAATTACAAATACCATGCAACCTAATCTCACTGAAGGCATGCATTTTCTAACCAAGGAGACTGTAGTGAATGCGATAAAACAATATCACATTAAGTCACGTTATCAATTTAAATTAATTGAGTCAAAATCAAAGTATTATATTGCATGTTGTTTCAGTTACAAGAATAGTTGTTAGTGGAGAATAAGAGCATCTTATAGTAAAAATAGATATCGATGGGAAATTAAGAAAATAGAAGCACCTCATACTTGTCTTAGTTCTGATTTATCTACAGATCATAACAGTTTAGATTCAAGGTTTATTTATAGGGTTATTTATGATATAATTAAAACAAATGTTGATGTAGCAGTAAAAACTATAATAGCAAAAATAAAAACCCATTATGGGTATACAATTTCATATAGAAAAGCATGGAAAGCAAAACAAAAGGCTATCGAAACAGCCTTTGGAGATTGGGAAGACTCGTATAATGAACTTCCAAGATGGTTTCAAGCACTACAAGAAAAAAATCCAGGAAGTTTGGTGCGATACAATGATTATCGTCTTCCACCTTCTAGTCAAGAAATTTGACCAACGTACGTGCTAGAACATGTTTTTGGTCATTTAAGTCTTGTATCGAAGGATTCAAATATTGCAAACCCTATAATCCAAGTCGATGGCACATCTTTTACCGGAAAATACGAAGGAACTTTACTGACTATCACTACTCAAGATGGGAACATAAATCTTTTTCCGCTAGCATTTGCGATAGTGGAAGGAGAAACTAAAGAGGCATTACTTTGGTTCTTTCAACACCTTCGGTAGCATGTCACGCCTCAACCAAATCTGTCAATGATCACTGATAGAGGTAGAGGAATCTTGGTAGCCTTAGAATCTTCACAACTAAATTGGCCGGATTTGACCTCTCTGTACTATCTCAGGCATATTGCATCAAACTTCCAAAAGAAGTTCAAGAATCAAGAGTTGAAAAAAAAATAGTTAAAATAAATAATCATTGTTTCAATTACTCTAAATTTTTAATATTTATGTTTTCATTAGCTAACTCTTTTTTCTTGTATTTAATAAGGTATGACATGAGGCAACCATACGTTGAAGCAAAGTTAGCTGCTTTGCAGTTAGAGTGTGAACAAGCCGTACAGTGGTTAGAAGAAATTTCATTAGAAAAATAGACTTAAGTCTTTGACCATGGGAAAAGATATGGTCACATGACTACAAATTTGGCTGAATATACTAACTCAGTTTTAAAGGGAGCTCAATCTTTGCCAATCTGTGCTTTAGTAAGAACCACATTTGAAAAGATTAATTCATGGTTTGTAAAGCGTGGATCGAAGACTCAATACATGTTGAAAGTTGGCCATCAACATCCTAAAGAAATCGTCATTGTGCTAAATCAAAATGAAGATTATTCAAGGATGTGTCATGTGCATAGCTTCAGTAGAGATTATCAAGAGTTTGATGTCACAGACACAAAAAATATGCATATTGGTGGCTCCCCAAGACACTTCACAATAAAAATAAATGATTGGTGGTATGATTGTGGGGAGTTTCAAACTCTTTGCCTACCTTGTCGTCATGTCATGGCTGTCTGTTCCTTTGGTCACCTTGAGATTGGTCAATTTATTGACCCCGTCTACAAATTGAAAACCATCTTCAAGGCTTATGAAGTGGAGTTTCATCCTATGCAAAATAAAGATTATTGGACTACTTACACAGGGCCAAATCTCATACCTGACCCAACTACAAGACGTGAACTTTCAAGAAGACCTGTCACCAATCACATTCATAATGAAATGGATCAACCAGATCCAAACAAATCCAAAAAATGTTCGTTTTGTAAAAATGAAGGTCATACTAAAAAAAATTGTCCAAATAGATAATGATGTATAATATTATTCTTTTAATTAATATATATTTCAATATTTTTATTTACATTACTTTTTCAACATTATTTGTAATATAATGAATGTATACTATTAATAACAATTGAAATTTTATTTAAATATTAAAAAATGAATTTAAAATGAATATTTAACAAAATCATAAAACATTTTACCATCATCAATTAAATATACTAATCATAAATTTTTTCTTCACAAAACCCTAAAACTTAACTTCAATAATATAAAAAATTAATTAAATAAATACATATAAATCAAATATTTAATAATTTTAAAAAATAAATTATAAATAAATAAATAAAATACTTGAAGTCGTGTTTCATAGTACGACTTCAGTTCATTTACAAAAAAAAATTATATAGCCAAAGTCGTGCTATGAAGCACGACTTCAGGTCGTTTTAAAAAAAAAAGATTATTCTAAAGTCGTGTTACCAAATACAACTTCAATAATTTAAAAAAAGAAACATAAAATCATGTTAAGAAGCACGACTTAGTCTGAAAGATAAATAAGAGTCAACTTAACCTTCTAGTAAATTATTATCTAAAATGACCCATAATGATAAAAAAATCACAAAAATGTCTCTTTTATTAAAAAAAATATGAGAGAAAGTAATAATAATTAAATCTCCAAAATTATTTTGTTGTTGCTGTTCTCAGTATGTTTGTATGAAATCAACAGTACAATTTTAAACTTCTCATTATGTGTGTATAAAAAAGTAATGCTTTACCTAGGTAATTAATAACTATAATAGTTATCTCCTTATACACTAAGTTCTTATATATATAATTGAATAAAAATATGCAAAGATGAGAAGAAGGAAAAAAGTTATAATTTGGAGTATTAAAATAGTTTTATATCATCATTCAATATAATTTATTAAGTTTCTTTTTTTATAAATAACTACTTTAATGGTTATTTTTATTGGATAAAAGTAGAAAGTTACTGTATATTGTCTGCTTATAATTATTAAACTCTTAAATGATGATATAAAATTAATTAAAATAGAATAAACAAATTATAATTTATTTAAAAGTAGCTTAAATTCTAATTACAGAAAATAATAAATATATTATCTACATATATTATTATACTCGTATCCATATTTATATAATAAAACTCTGTTTGCAATTATCTATATATATGTACTAAGATTTCTTTGATAAGTAAAAACTTATCTATTGCTAATAATTTCATGCCTATTCATTGAGTCAAAATCTGAATCCCATCTAAACACTCTCTCTCTCTCTCTCTCTTTAACCTTTGACTGAAACGAGTTGAATATATTCAACATGTGCATGCTAAATTAGTTGTCTGTTTCAATTAATTAGTTTTACAAGTGTATAATTATTTAAGGTTGTATTTTTCATTTTTCTCTGAACCTGAATATATATTATTTATTTTATGGAAACACTTGGTGGGAACTTAAGGAGGTAGAAGTTTTGATATGCGATGATGATGAGATCGAGAATCTATCAATAGAAGAACCCGTGAACAATGTCTGGCCCGCATGGAGATAGATGAGGTTTTCTTTTCCACCCATCATCACAATATATTATATACTCTCTCTCTCTCTCTCTCTCTCTGCATGCAGAATATTGCAGAACAACACAGTAACAGTAACAGGAATATATATTATAAGAGAATTAGATCAAATTAGAAAACCAAGAAACACTGAAACACTATTATTAGATTGTTATCATAACCTCAAATGTGTGCATCAATCACTTAGAAAGGAAACAGAATATATATCTATTAACCGATCCACTTGGGAAGATTCATTCATACATGCTCTCATCATCATCATCTAAAAACGTCATATTATTTGGAATCGTGCACCATTCATAAAGTAATTTTCAGTTACTCTCAAACATGTTATGTCCATAGCATGCATGTCCTCCATACATCTTTGAGTGTGTACTGTTCTAGGAATACGTGTGATTTTACTTTTCAAATCTACTCTTTTTTCTTTAAGAAAATCAAATCAAACTTATATAAAAAACATGGATATTCCAGGATCGTGTTCGTGTTTGGTAAATATTACCCACAATTAACTAACCATGACATGACAGATAAGGAAAATTATAACATTTTTTTTTTTCTCTTTCTTTCATCAATGACAAGTCTTGTTAGTGTCAAATACTGAATTTTCTGCAAATAATAATGATAAAAAGTTAGGCGCCCACATCTCAAATATACATATATATCTTAATTAATGAGTCAAAATTGAAAGGCCATCCACACTAACCACATCATGATTCAATAAATGTAAGAGTTCTCAAAAAAACTTAATTAACCAACTTTCTCAAATTATTAATTCATCAATTTCCTGATAAAATTTTGAGGGAAATCGATCACCATCAAGACTATAATTTTGGAAAACTGTGTCAAATCAATCTGTGACATACTTGGATATAAATAAATTAGGTTATCGTCATTATCTAAAGATAAATTTTAAATTTTTCAATGATATAAATAAGTAGCATTTTGAAGATAAAAGGCATGGATCTACAAACTAAAACTTTTGAGTGGCTAATTCAAAGTGAAGAACTACTTCATTTCTTCCTCGGAAACTAATTAATCAAGGTTAAATATTAACCTAATCTCTATTCCAGTTGAATCCAAAAGTTTATATCAATATAACAAGTGTTTGGTCAAAAAATGGAATTTAGACTCTTTAAAAAGTGTGGAATTCAAATTTTGTAAATGATAAGAACATCATTAAAAAGGGGGATTTCATTAACTATGATTAGCTAACTTGTTCAGCAAAGTAAGTAATTGATAAAGAAATAATATGCAGTAATAATTTGATTATAAAAAAATAAAAATGTGAAGAAGGTACATTGGATTCCAAATTTATCATCTTATATATAGACTAAGAGAAAATCTGAAACTGGATGGTGTAGTCACAAAGATGTCATCTGTGATGGGTCCCTATTCCATATACGCCTATGGTTTATGGAATGGCTTGCATGGCTGCTTCCACGGAAGTAGCCCACGCATGGCCCCTAAAGTTAGCGAATGCCAATGTTTATGCCCTACAATGACATTTTTGACCTTTACAACAATGCATGTTTATAGCTTGATTTTCATTAATGAAATGGCAAAATGGACAATATATGCTATCCTTCAATAGCTTTATATTTGGGTTTGGAATAAAGAGCTGGGAAAGAAAAAAAGAAGAAACCTTTGCAAATTCTCTCCTTAGTGGGGTTTTTTGAGCACTTTCTCTACAAACTAGGATGTAAGAGAATAACACTGAAAGATAGAGTAGCAGAAAATCCTCAAGGCTATAATGGAAAACAATTATTCGATATTACATTCCACGAACCAAATAATAAGCTTCAGGAAAGTATATATATATACATGATCTAGAGAACATGCAACTTTGATATCAGTTATGAATTATTGTATATATCATCGAAAAGGTGCAAGACCATGAGAACTTTAAAAGCATCTTCAAACACTTCCACACTATTATAAATATAGTTTTGTTTTTCTTTTCAGGGTCGTACATTATACATACGGTCTTTAAATTTTATGCTAAATCAATTTCTACTGTTAATTTTACAAATGCAGAAAAACCATGTTACCTGACAAAGTTTTATGCTTCAAGGAATTGGAATTGGCTGAAACTTGGCCCTCAATTGTCATTGCTTATTTAAATTCATGTAAACAAATTAAAGGAAAGGAAAGGAAAGGAAAGGAATGACTGTACTATTATTAACTTATGCAAACTGATAATGGTCAGATTATTACATTTACAGTAATGGTCAGATTAGTTGTGGTTATCTCTGCATGCCAACATGTATTTCACAAGCTAAAAGAAATTATTGTAATAATTATGAAAAAGATTAAATAAAAAATTAATTATATATTTGTTAAGAAATATAAAAGAAAAAGGGGAATTTTACGAGTCAAGTGGGTAGGATACTTCCTAATCTTTGCCCGGTCAATTCCGTCATCCACATCCATCTTTTTCTCTCAGCAGACTTCTTAACCTTTTTTAGTCCCCTTCCCCTTTTTTCTCCTAAATTTCTTTCTTTGTTCAATTTTTTCTTAATTTATTTTACAAATTTCCACTACTTCTTTTGTCATCATCACCTTCTCCTCTCTACAAATATCCACATATTATGAATTTCTCTTAGCACAATAGATATATATTAAGAAAACAAAGTCAGGTTATTGAGTACTGAGATTATTGTGTTGAAGAAATATCTTCTGTTTTTCAATGTTTGTTGATTGCATGTTGGATTCTGTTGATGAACTTGTATAATGTTACATAGATAAACACACACACACACAGAGATTGGAAAGAGATATACATATCTAAAATAGTTGTTCAGAGTTAGCTCAGACAAACAATCCATAGCCTTGAGACAGTGACTTGAAAAATAACCCACCACCACCATCATCATCATCATCATCATCATCATCATCATCATCTCCTCTCTTCACGAGATTAATTAGTCATTTTATCTTTTTCTTTTATTATAACTTTTTACCACAAAGTAAATGATGTCTTTCTCTGTCTATGAGTCCCTGCCACCTGTTCACTAGCAATGTTCTGCATATAATTATTAGTTGTGCCCCGAGCTAGGATTTTGCATTTCTTGGCTCACCAAGGAGCAAAAGTAGCCATCACGAAACCAAGGTAATAAATACATAGCTACGGTTTGGAACAAACAAACAAACCGAGACATTAGAATATTGTATCTTGCTTTTCTTCTCTTTCTTTTTTCCTCCAACTTGGAGTTTTTCTTCAAAGGCAATGTTCCCTTCAATTATGTCCAATTCCAATTCCTTGTCCGAAGAGGTCACTGTCTCCTGTGGTACAAGAATCGGTGGACTCAGTCACATAGTCACAACAACCATTTCTCCACAACAGCCTCAAAAGATCAAGAAAAAGAGAAACCTCCCTGGAAACCCTGGTAATGAAATAATTAATTTATCATTATGTATAAGCTCTTCTTCAGAGTTTGGATCATATACATATTTTTATCCCTTCAATTTATAAGATATATGAATTATTATCAGATGACATGTGTGCTAGTTAATTAGGTTCATTTTCTGATTTTAATTTGTGACACGCTTCAGACCCGGATGCTGAAGTGATTGCTTTATCACCCAAGACTCTTCTAGCTACCAATAGATTTGTGTGTGAGATCTGCAACAAGGGTTTCCAGAGAGACCAGAACCTTCAACTTCATAGGAGAGGGCATAACCTCCCATGGAAGCTGAAGCAAAGGAACAACAAAGATGTGAAAAAGAAAGCCTACGTTTGCCCAGAACCTTCATGCGTTCACCACAACCCCTCAAGGGCTCTGGGGGACCTCACAGGAATTAAGAAACACTACTGCAGAAAACATGGAGAGAAGAAGTGGAAATGTGAAAAGTGCTCAAAGATCTATGCCGTTCAGTCAGATTGGAAAGCTCACTCTAAAACCTGTGGTACTAGAGAGTATAGATGTGATTGTGGAACCCTTTTTTCCAGGTATATATACATATATATTCTCATACATATATACCACATCTCCTATTATCTACCAATTTTGAAGTGTGTTCATATATTAGATTTAAATCAATTCATGTTTATATATCAAAAGGGGTTCTCTTTAAAAGAAATTGGAGGATCTTTGTTCTTACATAAGAATGGTAAGCTTGAACTCACCCTGGAATTTATTTCTGCTTTAAATGCTCAAGTGCCATGGCAGGTTGCATGAAAGTGGACACAGCTAAAATACAAGTGTCAATTTGCAAGACTGTCTGATACTTTACCTGTTTCTGAATCCTAAAACTGCCAAATGAATTTGCGGCAATTAACAACAAAAACAAAATCACAATCCACACATATATCTTTTGTTTTTATCTACTATTTTATCTGTGACTCAATAGCATTTTTTTTTTAATTTTTTTTAACCTCATGATGCATGCACATGCATGTCAGCATGAAGGGCATATGTACTATTTTCACATTATTTCCAAAAAAAATTAGTGTTCAATTCATAGGGTTTAAGGCTACACAAAAATTTCAATGGTGTCAGAGAGTGCTCAATTGTTTTCTAGACTTCTATTCTCTCTCTCTTTAGGTATGAGCACAAATGTGCCAATATGGAGTGGCTGCAGTCTCTAAGAAAATGATGGGATCTATTTTTGTCTACTGAAAAGTAAAAGAAGTATAATTAACATTGTTCTAAAATTTGTGATGATTTCTTACTTTTTATTAAATTTTTTATTTTAGCCATTTTTCTCTGAACTTTCATCATTGTGAAATCTGATAAATCTGCAAAAAAATCTGATATGCTAAGTTGCTTTCCTCTACATCATCAGTGGATACATGGGATTCACTTCCATTTCTTCCCTTCGAGTCGTGCATGAGCTCTAGTTTCCCAAGACTTCCGCCATCATGACGACAATGCCAATTATCCTTTCACATTGAGTCAATATATCAAAATTTGGACCAACTTTAGATATTTTCCAGTTAAAATGCATACTTTTATTTAATATTTAAAATTAACAGTAATTACTAAAATAAGATTTGAATTTTAATTAAAAAAAATGAAACTAACATGATTTAAGTCTTTTTTTTTTCCCATAATTTTTTTGTTATCTCCATGCATGAAGCATAAGGGGGCATTCATGGATTCATGACATTCAATTTATTTTATCCTCTCTCTCTCTCTCTCCTACTTTAAATTTGACCCTGCTACATGATTCATGTCCCATTAGGTCTAAGCCTTTTACACTTCAATCCGTGTATGGATTATTACCCTCTCCCATGCATGATTTTCCCCACCTTTTTGCAAACCGGGCACATCCTACAAGGACGTAATAAGTCCTTCTTTTGGTTTTGCAAACTCCACATCTACATCTACATGCATGATTCACTTCATCCTTCCCCCTAATGCCCTAAAGATTTTATCATATTAATGACATATTTTTGGAAACAAGATAAAAACAAAAAGACATTGGAAATACAAAAATCATATTATTAGTTAATGTGAAAAGATAAGTTTTTTTCATCCACTAGTTCAAACCCTAAAGAGATTGAATTCAGAAGTTGCTGATTTCATGTTTTTACTTTAAAACTTTATTGGTTTTGTGTTGTTTAATGTGATATAGATGGTGGAATATATGTAGGGTTGTCATGTGCAGTGGAGGTAAAATTTGTATTATTTGTGTGAAAACTGCAGGAAGGACAGCTTCATAACTCACAGAGCATTCTGTGATGCATTGGCTGAAGAAAGTGCAAGACTTTCAGCAAACCAATTAGCCACCAACACCACAAACCCATTAGTCCAATCTCTCTTCCTTTTCCCAACCCAACAACCCAGCAACAACAACACCAACTTCATCAATCCCTGGGACCCAAACCCTAACCCTAGCAACATTCCCACCCTCCACAACACCATCAAACCTGAATCTCACAACTTTCATGCCCCCGTCATCAACAACACCACCAACAACAACAACAACAACATCTCTTCTCCTTCATTCCTTCTTCATCATTCCCCCAAGACCATGATAACCTCACCCTACCGAGACCTCCACGTCCGCCCCTCTAACGCTGCCATGTCAGCACACCTCTCCGCCACTGCGCTGCTTCAGAAGGCCGCAACCTTCGGCGCCGCCGCCATCTCGGGCCCCACTCACGTGACTCCGCTCAGCATGGCCGAGTTGGGAACCGTGTCGACTCAGCTCGACTCGGTGCCACCCGAACGCTACATCAACATGAGGGGCCTCAAGAATAACGACGGTCTCACCAGGGACTTTCTCGGCCTCACGAACGGCGGCGCGGTTGACGTTAGCATCGACGTCAAGGACATGCTAACGTTCACTGGAGGGAGTGTAGAGTACAACCATCACCACCACCAACCCTACGAGCACCATCATAATCATAGTAACTCACTTTTCAAGCCACAACAAGGGTTTGGATTCCTTGGGACAACCACTGGCCCCGAATCCTGGGGAAATTGTGAGTGAACCCTTTTAGTCTGTGAAATTGTAAGCTTCGATCACTCCAAATTCAACAAAATGTTTACTATCATCTTTAATTTTACTAGAGTTATTCACTTTTTCAGAACCAGAAAACGTTAACAACACACCTCCTAGCATTCTCTTTTAATATACTCGTTTTTACAGATTAAAATTTATTGAAAATCACTTTTATTAATAAAAGTATGTGAAGGAGGGTGTTGGTAACACTGATCATTTGTACTGAAAATGACTGAATGACCTTGGTTTAAAATTAAGGATTGAAGTAAAAATTTTGTAATGTAAGTTACTAAAGAGATTGATGCTTACAAATATGTTGGGTGTACTTGAGTAATATTAACACAAACAAGAGACTGATTCGAAAACTAAGAGGGTGGAATATTGGGTAGCTCAAATTGCCTTTTTTCTCATACCCTTGCAGGAACTTGTATTTTTATTTTCTCCCTTGAATTACTATAATTAATGCTTTGGTTCAGCTTGGTTGATGAATTAATCATTAAAAGGTGTTATAGTTTTGTCGGGATTTTCTGACGTCCTTTGTGTTGTTGTTTTCTTAACGTACAATCTTGTTTCTTTATAGTTTCCATTATACAAAGTATAACATTAAATGCTTAATCAATTAGTTAGTTGTTATGATGTAGAATATATTATACGATGAACACTGATAAGTTTGCAGTAAGCATAGAATTTATTTGTTGAATATCTGTGGAAGAGTGTGACTGTTGCACACTGCAGAAATGGAGTTGAGAAGAGCAAACAGAGAAAACGTCACATGCACAATTATAATGATTGGTCCTTTTGTTTTTATCACTACCCATGTCCTATCTTTGTCGTCTCAGCTTTTAATCTGCTGCTACTGCTACTAGCCAAACCAGTGTGTTTTCATATTTTCTTTTCTCTTTTCTTTTTTTCACTCTTGTAAGGTAAAATGAGATAAGAGAAAGATAAAAATACATAAAACTTATATTAATTATTTTTTATCATATTTCTTATATATTTTTAATTATCTATATTGCTTTTATCAGTTAATTTGATATTTAAAGCAACAAAGAAAAAAATTATAAATTTATTAAATCAAACATATAATAACTATTTAACATTTATTTCTATAATTAATGAAAAAATATTTAGTATGATACATGCAATGTTTCATACTACTGTTTAAGGAAATTCATTGACAATCCTGAAAAAAAAGGAAGAGGAAAAAAAAAACTTACAGGTGATAATGCAAAGTTAATTATATACATATATGTATATATATATATATATGCGCATTCACATAGATGTTATTATATAGATGTACTTTAATTAAAATGTGGTCCTCTCCTTTCATCTAAGTCCCGAATTCCATAACCTTTTCATATTAAAGAGTTCAACTTTAATATATGATTTTCAAAATAATTATTATAAACTAGTCACTTTTAATTGTATGACAATTAAATTCTCAATGTATTTTAATTAAATTTAATACTGAAAACTTGCTTCAGAATATTTATTCTCAAACCCTTTTTTGGTTTAATTAAGACCCATGATTGTACCTTTTAAGATGATAGTAAATGATACAAAAATTTAGAAAATAGATGTTAAAAAAATATTTTATATATTAAACACAACTATAATAAAACCTAAATCTCGAATTCAAATCTACTTAAGCTAAATGCTTAGATGATATATAAAATATAGATTTCTGTAAACATTCTAGAATTTCATGAAAGTCATAGTAGTAAACACAGATTCACCTCATATGATAATCTTAAGAGAATGATAGATATAAAATAAAGAAATGATAAGGCCTTGTATAAATTTAAAATAGTGAATAAAAACTAATCTATATCAGAAAGAAAGTGTAGGAGCAAGATAAGTTCTATGAAAAATCAGAGGTATATTTTACCTAAGAAAACTTGTAAGTGGCATGAGTTTCAAATTCCAGAAATTTTTAACATGAAGAAGGTTATCTCGTAAATGATCGTAGGTTAATATCACATGTCGGCAAGGGGTAGCTGTCACAACCATGAAAGCTTTAAAACGACTGAAATACCCTTGCTGCGACCCCATGGACGAGAGAGAGAGATAGACGTTTTAGAGTTAGAAACTAGCATTATTCATAGACCCAACAATAAACAAAGTGAAATAATTCTGTAAAAAAATAACAAAATGAGTAGAATTTTTATATGTAAAAAAATGGATCTTGGATGAAGATATGAAGTCCCCTCTATAATTGGTGAAATAAATGAGAATAATCTAAACTTGCGCATAAAAATGTTGATGAGAGTGGAAGTTGTGATGCATGTTGAAGATTATTTAGATAATAATTTAGTTTAAGTCTATGTCTGATAACGAATGATGCAGATTGTGAAGGTGGTGCATTAGAAGTGACGCCATTTTTGGATTTAGCAGCTAAATGCCAAAGTCCTCCATGTCGCTAGCTTTTGTCTCCATTTGTGCCATGCAACACTTGGCTCCAAAAGGGTCAAGTTCCCAATTATTATCATCTCTATTAAATTAAAGCAAAGAATTTTCGTGAATGATATTCAAACCAAACCAGCTCATATCTGCTTTTTTGTGAAACTCAAATGGTAACCCGTGAGTCAATGAGGTCACTAAGTAAAATTGCAATTACTATCATTCATATATATAAGATCCATTTGGGTCCCATCCCATCAACTAATTAATTTACGTACGGGTGAAAAAGGTGCAAATCCTTTCAAGTCAAGAACAAGAAAGAAAGCATTAAATTCTACCTAAATGTGTACATTGGATGTTCATATATATATAGAAAAAAATGATTTTTCTTCATTCCATTTGGGAGAAAGATTGAAAATTCCAAAACGAACTAGGATTTCGCAACTTTGGGGAAGATGGGGCTGGGCACATTTATTGGCTAGAGCATTAACCAAATTCCAAGAAATTCTTTTTCTTGGCACTTTTTCTTTTGAGGGAGAAAATGGATTGTTTTCAAGAAATGGAGGCTTTTTTCTAAAAAAAATATAAAGAGACGCTCCAAAACATGCAATTGAATGTGTATGAAGGTTATGAGCGTGAGTGAAAAGGCAAAATAAATTTATTGTATATTTTTGTGCGGAGTGTTATGGTGGTCCGTGGTAATCAATTAAAAGGAAAAGAAAAGAGAAAAGAAGAGTTCACAAAATAAAGGAAAAGATAAAAAACAAAAACCACAAAACAAATGTCAACGGTTATCATAAAAAATTTTCATTTTGAATCTTTCAATTCCAATTCTTCCCCTTCTTTTCAGTACATCCTTTATCAACTTTTGTGCCTTCGCTACATCCACTGATGCAATTCAACGTCATTTTACAAAAATATACTATTTTATCATGCTTTTCCATCACTCACTCATTTTTCAACTTTAATTTAAAATTTGTAATTTTGTAAATTTATAATCATTAATTCAACACTTACTATTATTATTCTTACTATTATATAATCAATATCTCAAACATTATTAACCTTTTTTGTTATTATTTCAACTTCGTCACTACAATTTGAGTTCTTAATTCTCTTTTGGTCAATTATAAGATTTAAAAACTCACGCTACTTTTTACCTCAATTGTTATCTTATTTTTAGTGGTTTTATTTTCAAGGGCACAATAATAACCCACATTTTATTTGAAAATTTATTTTTTATTTGTCAGACAACCTTGTTGCTTGTAAATGTAGATATGTTTTTATTTATGAACTTGTCTCAAAAATCATTTTTCTTTTTATATTTTTAGAGAAATCAATTCAATCTTTAAACTTTTGAAAATGTATGATTTTAATTTTTTTTTTATCAACTTTATACAATAAATAAATAAATATTATTAAATACTACATTTAGATATAAATAATAAATAAAATCATATTTAATCTTTTTATAATTTTGTTAAGTAAAAAATTATTTTAAATACTAAATTTAGGTATAGAAATAGTTAAAAATGACATACTTTTAAAAGTTAAAAACTGAATTGATTTTCTAAAATACTAAATATAATTTAAAATATAAATAAGAAGAAAAAACATATAATCTAGATTTTGGTCATATTCAAGAGTTGTAGAATTTGTGAAAAGGAACAAACAATTAAGACAGAGTATTGAAGCAAGAATTGTTGTATATAAGTTCTAACTCATGAGTCTAATGATATTGTGAAAGTTGATTAAGTTGTTAAATCCCCGTTGTGTGCTAGTTAGCTGTTGTTTTGGGTATCTATACCTTAACTAATGTGTTATTGAGATTATGATTATTTGACATGGAGGTTCGATCCTGAGCATAGAAGCTAAAAAAAGGAATGAAGAAAGTTCCTTGCCACTAAAACTGAGTAAAATTCACATTCACTGCAAGAGCACGGAAGAAAAGGAGCATGGGGATTAACGAAAGAAGGTGGTGTCGGATTTTATGGTTTATTTAGGTCTGTGTGGGTGTTATGGTATATCCAAGCTTTTAGAAAGTATATTCACAAGTTGCAGAGTTAAGGTACAATTCATCCCATTTGCCTACTTAAAGAGACAACCTCTTTTCATGTCCCTCTGCTGTAAAAGAACAAAAACCAAAAGCCTCTTCCATTCCCTTCTTTATCTCTCAACATTTTACATTTTACATTTTCCATACTTGCATATGTCATCTTCCACCACACATCCTCATCTTTTTTTCATCTTTTTCTTCCCCCACAGTGCTAATAATTACCTCAACTTTCTTTCCCCTGCTATTCTTAGATAATATAGCACTGCTATTCTTGGACACTGAGTCACATACATTCCTACTCTACCCACTTCCAATATTCATTTCACCACACTTCCATAATTATATTTCTAACTCGATTATACAGTTAGTAGTAGCTGTCCCACTTTTTTCATACCAACAACGTTAAAAGATTTATTATTTAAAAAACCAATTAAGTTTCCTAATAACGAAGTCATCTTTAAAATGGGAACCAAGATAAAAAATTTATATTACTAAATATTAATTGAGAGATTTTAAAATAAAAAATAATTTTCTTGCGGAATACATATTTTATGAGAATGGTTTGGTACTCATAATCAATTTTTAGATCATAAACCAATTAAAAAAACTGGATTAGAATCAAATACTTTACTAATATTTCGCTGTTATAATTAAAGTGGGAAAAGAACAATGGTGCAAAATATTGTAAATAGTAATTTGTCTAAGTTGGGCTTCTTAAGCAGGGCTCTGATCTGGTACTTGTTTCAAATCAAGACCACGTCTTTTTTCATCCATATAATCGTCCCTCACGCCAGGTTAAACATTTAGAACTGTAGGTAGAAGCAACACGAATAGGGTACATCATTTTGGGACTTGCTTAATCTAGAGTCCAAACTGAGTTTTTTCGTTAAGGAAAAGAAAACGTGAATGATGGATGAGATCAGAGAATCAACTCAGTAGAATTTTGGTATGTTAATTCAACGAATTAATCAGATAGCATGTACACAACTGTTGTAACTTGTACAACCATGAATACAGTTCAAATTAGTGATGATCGTCTACTGAACTGTAAACGACAAATAAAAGTACAGGCCAAGACCAAGAACAGATTCAGTCTCCAATATGCATGAGTTTGTGGGGACAAATCATTCATATGTTTCACTTCAGTTGGCGTCTAGAGACCCAGACGAAGAAAAGCTCAAAGCATCAATTTTGAGTTTACTCTTTGGAGGTACCGGTGGGCCAATTCGTCCATGAAGTTTACTCTTTTTTAATCTCTTCTACAACCCAGCTTTGAACTTTCCAGATTCACTCCCACAAATTTATCCAATACGTTTCTAAACGCCTGAGCCATACGGGTAAAGGAAAGAAAAGAGAAGAATCAAAATAAATATTTTAAATTGTGCATATATTTCCATGACTTGTTCAAATTTTAGTAAAATTAACTTTGATTAGTTTAATTAAAACATTCCACGTTTAAATGACTAAGTATTCTGAACCGCAAAAACTCTTAACCCAATTGCATATTCTCTCTCATATATGAAAGTGAAACTAAAGTCTCAATGCACATGCAGTGCAACAAATGCGAGACTCATGCAGGAATAATGATGAGGATAGAGACTATTGAAAAGAGAAAGATGCCACCATCAAAGTATATTTAGGAAATCTGTCACTCTCGGGCAAAAATATACAGAAGATGACAGTCAAAATTGTCAAAATCAATTGATTCTGAGAAATAAAAAATAGTTTCTTTGGTCAGAAAATCATCAATTATTCAAATTGAAAATAATAGACAGAATGTTATAAATGTTAAGGAAAAGCGTATGGAAATATCAAGGGATATGATAAAGCACCAAATGCAAGAAACAAAGTTAGAATAGCAAAAATATGACATCAGATGCATATTGAGCTAAATAATGCAATTATTACCAAATAGTTATAGCACAAACGAGTAATGACAGGCATGATAGCAACCTCTGACATGCCCAATTAGTTTCAGTTAGATAGGCAAAAGTAGTAATTGGAATGAGAATAACCTCTAGGTGATCCTAGCACTACTCCATCCAAGATAAGTCACAAATCTAGCCCCAGATTGCAACAATAAAATAGCTTTGTCATATGATGAACTACCAAAACATTAAATATAATGCTTATAATGCACAACAATGTGTACAATCTACATTATCAAGAAGACATCACAAATGAGAGGGGGATTCAAATATCCAAGGCAATCCTGAATCATATATCAGCCTTGCTGTTTGCTAGGCATTTAAAGCAGCCCCAGCAGAAACAAAATGGTGTAACATTGAAAAAAAAAACTCAGAGATTGGTAATCAACAAGTGTTTACTTTCTTTCACCCAAGTAAACTAAAATAGTAATATTACATGAACCATCTGGGCAAAAGAAACAGATGTAATTCTTCAGTAAGCTTTTGAAGTCGTTTAGATGTTCATGGTTTCAGTGGAGTATGGAAATATAAATGTTTGACTTGCTTATTGGCAAAAGTCCTAATGAGCAAAATACCATCATCTTAGAAATGCTGAAGCTCACAACAGGCCAAACGGCTAAATTTAGAACTAGATTTTGCAAATATAAATTATAGGCTAAATTCTGAACATTAAATTCCACAAGATAAATCTAGAGCACAGCTCAGCAATTACCTGTTCAGTGAACAACTCCTTCCCTTTTAGAATCGAATTCATTGCTGCAGATTGGTCATCAAATGCACCGTAGAAAACCTCATAGAATCCATTCCTAAAATTACAGGACCAAAAAAAACGGATGTCATCTTCTTCACAATTAAAAAAAATGGATGTTATCTATATGAGTAAGTACCGATCTTCCTCAAGAGTGTGTTGATCCATCTCATCAAATTTCCGACTAAGGACTTCAGCCCCAACTGGCGAAAGTACATGCAGAACAAGAGCCTCTAAAGTCCTAGGAAAGTTGTGCTGAAAATAATAAATAATCCAACATGCTTCAAATAATATATAAATACATACAACTTAAATGATTAGTATATAATTCAAGTTGCAGAAGTAGCAGTAGCTCCAATATCATTGATAATCGGGATAACTATGGAAAGCACAATATATAAAACTAAAAGAAACGACACCAGTGCCCCTATCCTAATACAACAAACAGAATCTCTATCCCATCCAAACATGTTTGTCAACTTGCAAGGAAGGGATGAAAAATTTCATTGATATGACCAAGTAACCATAATTAAAATACCCACACCACAGTTCAAAGTACCAAGAAGTGCATAAAGAATATCAAACTGCATTGACATTTGCAAGTTTAGTAGGTTAATACAAACTAACCGCCATAGCAAGAAAGACATCTTGGAGAGTTTGTGGATTGATGTCCCAGAGAAATTTAGCAACTGGATCATCTTTCAAGTCAGTATTCACTAATTTCTCACACTTATCATTCCGTACAAGCTCATAACCATTAATAGAAGTTGACAGTGATTGCCCATCCTGGTTGGTATTAACACTGTTGTGAACCAAAGACACAAGTTCATGAAGCACCTGAACTGCAGCAGGTTCCAATTCTTGCAAAGTGTTCCTCTCGTAAAGTCTTTTCCCTTTCAACAACTTACCATAATTTTCATCAGCATGATCTGACAATCAGATTATCAAGACCAGTTAGACAGCCACTGGCAAAAAGAATAGCAGGATATTTATTTTTCTCATAACGAGACAATCATCAAAACAAACATGATCAGAGTTCTCTTATAATTTACCTACCTGCTTGTCCATTATTAGGAAATTCGCATACTCGCATCCTAGTTCCCATCCCCAATTTAAACAGTAGTTGGTCCTGTCTATTGAAAAAATAAATGTCACAATTCCAATACAATTACTTAAAATTTAAGAAGAAAAGGAGAGAAGCGTTAATAACCAGATGGTTTAAATATATAATGAACCTTTCTAGGTTAGAAACAGACAGATAGCAAACCATTCCCTTCTCCAGACTTGAGAATAAAATTTAAGAGATAAAATGCCAGGTGTTCGAACGTTTACTACTTCAACAACTGTTACTCCTCAAATAGCTATAAAAACATTCCATAAATTGTAATTCAACAACAAATAACTATCTAACCATGGACTTGATAGAATGACGGACTACTTGGGCTCTGACAATCAAGAAGCCTAAGAAATACTCAGCCTAAGCTCCTTCAGGAAGATAACCTCCCCCTAAAACAGAAAAATACTTACCATCTCCTCCCCACCACTATCCATACATGCTCCCTATAAACCATTACTCACCAACCAATCCCTCTCTCCTCACACTTGCTAAATCACTAACTCACTCCCAACCCACTCCGCCTTTTTCTTTCTTCTGGAATATATTTTCCAAGTGAATGACTTATTTGGGTTCATACCCAAAATTGATCCACTTCACCATACAAAAGGCAGGCAAAGAATAACACTTCAAGAAGCAAAGTACACATCTGAAGAATTTTGAAAAGGGTAATAATTTACATAAATACATCCGTAGGTGTGTTCAAAAGTTAACAAAATAGAAATATTAAAGTATCAATTTTTAGCTTTATAGCTTTATCCACACTCCAATCCCAACTTCCCAGTACCATAAAAGAATAAAGAATGAAGCAGAGTGTGCACTTTATCAGAAATTTCACCAGTAAAACATTTAAGCAGGCACGTACCATTTCTTTGTCAATCAATCTTTGTATGTGTCCATCCAATAGGTGAATTATAATTGACAAGAAAATAATAACATTCAAAGGTCAGTATTTCTCATAAGAATCTATTCAGCGACAAATAATGAACGAACAACTACCTCATCACCAATACCTTCTCAATATTCTGCGCAAATAATAAGCATCCATGTGTTCCAACATGCAAGACATCATGTTAGATCTCCACCAAAAGTTAATTGCAATTGTCAAATCATCACTATCTACCTGATGGAACCTACATAAAAAAGATTAATGAAACCAATGATATACAAATAACAAATGCGAGATATTTTAAGAAGTTTGTAGATAGTTAGATACAAAAAAATAACCAAACCTTTGCCAACTAGGAGGGGTCAACTACTCACATAAACAAAGCCCTAATGATGTCATGAATGAACCATATCAATAGAAAACTTATGGACCTCGATATCCTTCTTAATGGTTTTGTCTATAATTTGTCTTAGTCTCCCTCAACCTCCAATGAATGTTTTACCCTACATTTGATCAACTCTCCCCCACTGAGGCTTGTACAATACAAGTCTTCACCACAACAACCAAACCATCTGATCTAACGCATGTTTCTACCATATTTTCTACATGTACTAACCCAACTTTTTCTCTAATGCATTCATTCCTAATCCTATCTTGTTTAGTATGTCCACTCATCCAACGCAGCATTCTCATATCTACTACATCAATTTTATTCTACTATTGGCTTTTTAACACCCAACATTAAATTCCATAAAACATCACAAGACTCCTAACTATGTAGGAAATTTTTCCTTTAAGCTTGACTGGTGCCTTTCTGTCACAGATAACACCAAAAGCATTCTTCCATTTCATCTATCCTGCTTGAATCCTACGGTTTACATCTCCCTCTATTTTTTGGTCATTCTGTACGAAGCACCCTAAATACTTTAACCAAGTGACCTGTTATGTTCTCCAATCCAACTAAATTTTGAGTGAAATAAATTCATATTGTCAAATGCACATACCAACTAATTCAAGAAGGGAAATACATTCATATCATTTTAAGCAAAAAAATATACAAAAATTACAACAAAATATGAACATGAAGCTTAAAGTGAAAAATGAAGCATAATGCTCTGTCTCTACATGTATAAGTAACAAATAGAATTTTTAATGACATTTAGCTAAGTGTGTTATCCCACTGAATAAAATATGGAAATCGGATCAAACAAGGTAACATCTTATCAAACAGTACACTTTCAAATGTAACCATTCCAACCATAAATAATAAGGAACACAGTCCTTTAATTGAGGAAAATATAATGCAACACCAAAAAGTAGAAGAGAAATGAGTAAGTGGCCCTTTAGAACATTCATTAGGCCTGTAAGGCTGTATAAATGGATGCAGGCAATTAACAAATGCACACAGAGACGTAAAAAAACAAAGCACGCCTGTATTGATAATTTGACAAGCATGAAACAATTTAAAGTTTAACCACCTTCATTGAAAACCTCAAAATCTCAAAAAAATATGTATAAATTCTTTCTTAGGTATATTTTAAATGATTCTTTTTACATTCTAATCTGCAAGCAAAACAAAACTGTGAACAATGAAAGTTCCAGACATACATCTAGCATTGAATGCTAAAAAAATAAAGGACAAATTATACTATTGTTATACAACAAGTTTCTGTGTCCAAACCAACTAGCCTGCCCATGTTCCCCTAATTCAGATGACAGACATGAGAAAGTCTTATAATAAAGACATTGTCAAATCATAGACCTTACCATCCTTCGGGAATGAAAAGTGCATCGCCTGCCTGAAGAACAACATTTTGTGCAAACTCCATTGAGCATTCGGCCCTTGGATAAATTGAGTAGTCAGGACTTTCTAAAGTGACAGAACTGCCGTATGGATTTTATTGGGAAAAAACAACAAACAGAAATGTTAGAATATAGTGATGCCTTAGTGACTACTAACTAGTAGGCTGTGTAATATGGACCGCACTTATAAGAGTTGTATTAGTCTCATGCTAGCACTAGTGCAAGTGTACAACAACCTATTCAACACATTGATACAGACATAGGAAACCTAACAATAACCAAGTGCATCTGGTTATACAGTAAATCTCTAGCTATCCTCTCCCTTTTCTCTCAATATTTGTTTTTAAAGAATACCTGTGATTAGAAGCCTCCCCATATATGGGCATGGGGTAGAGTGAGGGACTAGCAGAAGGAGGCCACAGAACAACTGCAAAGAATTTGGTTGTAGAGAAGGTTGTAAAGGAAATTGAATAGAGGGAAAAGAAGACTCTTGGAAATAAAGTTCCAATGCTCTTAGGGGGTGATTCATTATTTATTGTCATATTACTCTAGACGTTAAATAGATTAAAACATCATTAAGACATACAATGTAGTGAAATGAGCTACATAACTGATACACTGAGAATGTGACAATAAAAGCTGATACCCTGAGAAGTACCACCTCCATTACTTAGATGAAAACATATATATTCACACACTGGGAAGGTCATATGATACATCAATAAGAGGAAGACATATACCTTGTTTGCAGCCAGAAACTATACAAAGAAGATTGTGGTGTGGATCATAGTGAGTACTTGATCTGGCTTGAGCATTGTTCATCCACAAATTTATAGAAGATAATTCCTTCGACACAAAAATCGAAGGCTGCAGAATACAAAAATCCTAAATAAGAAATGTGCTAATAAAATTCCTATTACAGAGAACAATCAACTATGCAGAACTATAGACTACAAAACAAATAACAGGTATAAATGCACTAACTATCTGAATGTCTTCCTTTAGGGTTTCTAACTGAACATTTTCCTGACGATCACTGTTCATTATTGGCACCTGAAATACAAATCACCAAAATTCGTTTAAAAACACCACCATCACACTATCTAATAAGCAAACAAAAGACCCCACCTTCTAGGGAATTATTGTAGAGATTGTGAGTGTAAATTTTCTTAATGAGATGACAAACTTATAATCTGCCAGGGTAGGCAGAAATCCCTCAGGTCAAACTTTACTCATAGAGATAAATGACAATTCAGGTACGCATTTATCACTAACTATTCTATAATTTCATTGATTTCACATGCTATAATTTGTATCTATGAATATTCTTCATTATTATTTCATCAACTTAGGGTCAGGGCCAACACAGAGATGACAGTAACAATATTCTAATGAAATATTGACAAAGCGTAGTATTTTCATAAAAAACAATTAAGAAAATCCTTTCATAAACCAATTGTCAAAGTTACCGATTATCTAATAGATGTCGGATTTTGAACCTGTGCTAAATAAATTTGTTCTGGAGCATCTTCTAAGGCCAGACAAGCATGTTGCGTATCATCATGAGTTTGTGAGGCAGGACAATGATCAAGCCCCTGTCGTTGGTGCTTACTTTGCATCTGCATCCTCTTCTTGCAAAAATCAAGGAAGTTAGAAAATGGAAGATGAACCTGCAAGGAAAGAAAAACAAAGATTAATCACACACCACCTTATGTATAGAGCAAAAATCACAGATAATTTAAAAATAAATAAATAAATACCCTCTGATGGCTTCCAAGATCACCATAAAAAACAGGTGCAGATTGAGATATCATAGCCTCCACCGTGCAAGAGCCCACACGTGCCTAGGTTCAACACATAGCAGCAAATGAAAACGTTCAACAGATAGTTAACTTATTTCAATCAATGATATAAGACACAAAATAACGAACGATGCAGAGAAGAGAATGTGAGTAAAGTGAAGATGAACCTGCAAGTAGTCGAGGCCACCCTTGGATGGATTCCAGTGCGAGAATGCCTTCCAACTTTTGGTGCACCCGCGAAAAACCTTCTCCGAATTGAAAAAACCACCAATCAATTATAAATTATAAATTGCGCATAACAAAGAGAAGAGAAAGAGCAGAGAGTGTTGTTTGTTGTTTACATACAGCGGGAACGTTTGAAGGCTCTATCAGAGAGTCGAAGTCTTTGGCCGTTGGAAGCTCTTCGAATCTTCGGACTCCAATGGACGACGACGACGACGACATTCAATTCAAAACCTCTTCTTCTTCTTCTTCTCCTTCTTCTTCTTCTTCTTCTTCTTCTAAGGTTTATTATTCGTTTCTTCGAGTTTAAACTTTGAAGCGGCTACCTAGGATTGAATTGAATTGAACGTTCTGAATTTCTGATTTCGGAAGCTAAAAATTGAACTTGCCAGTGACAATTGTGTGTGACCTGTGACCAACGATCATAGATTTTTTTTTTTTTTCGTTCAAATGATGTTTTCAAGGTTCAAAGGCTTACGTTATAATGGGCTGTAACCCAATAACAAAGCCCAAGTTTGTTTAGTATCTTAATTACCGTGGGCTAGCTACAATCGAATGGTGCCTTGATAAATTTATCATTAAAACATTGCTTTATTTGACAATTTTTTTTAAATTAAGTAATGGAATGAAAAAATATCTGTATAAAACTATTTCAATAAAATAAAATTTATATTATTTTATATATATTAAACAGAAGATATTAAAAAAATGAAGATTTTCATAATTTTGTAGTTTATACTAGGAGTGTTCTTAAAGTTAAAGTTATTATGTAAATATATGTCGGAACCATTTCTTTAGTTCGAACATTTTCCTCATAAAATGGAAGACTTGTTAAAGTTGTTTGAATGCTCCAAGTTGTCGGTTTGAAACGAAATTTAATTTGTTTCACTCACATGTCCATTTCCAGGCTTACGAAGCTTACAATGTTCACATCTTGATGTATGTATTATATACTCCACAAGTTGCATTCTAACTGCTAATTTATTAAATCATTGATCTGGTTATGCTTAAAATGTCAACCACACTTTATGACTCAATCCTTTATGTTAAATCCAGTATGAAAAAGATGGTAATATGTTGTTAATTATTTTTCTTTTTTAAATATCGTGACTTTTTTTAAATAATTATTATTAAAGTTTTTACCTTTTTAATATAAGAATTTATGATGAGAGAGTAATATAAAACACTCTTGCATTCTCATTTTATTTTAATTGAATTTTATGTAAATCATTGTCTTTGATATGTTAGCATTTATTGATGATGTTATCACTAATCATTTTATTTTCATTTTTACCAAGTACTTTTTTATGAATAACAATTCGTATAAGTTTTTGGATAGAAACAAAACATAATTAAGAGATGATTACACTTTTGAGTTGTTTGAATAAGGTTCGAATTAGATATGATTGTATTTATTATAGTGAATAATAGGTTTATTTAAATATTATGAACAATAATAATTAATTTAATTATTATTTAGATTTATTTCATTATTTTTTATCACACTACTATCAAATAATTATAAATATTTTGTCCTAAATTTAATTTAATGAAACTTTCAATAATTTATAAATATTTTATCCTAAATTTAACTTAATGAAACTTTGAAATAAAAGAATTGTTTTAAATTTGAATTAATAAAATATGTAAGATTTATCTCAAGAAAAATATGAGTGAGCCATAATATAATAAGACTATCAACTTTAATAAGATAAATTTTTATATTATAATAAAAATAAATTTAAAATCTAATTTAATTTTATAAAATTTAATTTTATAAAACTAAATTATGAAGTTAAATTTACTGCTTTTTTATATATTTATTTATATATATATATATTAATTTAATTATATTTTTAAATAATGTGAAATTTCTAATTTCTCTTAACCATATTCTCAAAATAATTAAATACCAAATCAAAACTATCATAATAATAATGCCAACACATCACTTACAACTTACAAGTTGTGTAAATTAGAACCTGTTTGAGCCCAGAATTTGGAAGAATGCAATAACATTTTCTTCTCTTGTAGCCAAAACGAAAGCAAGGCTTGAACAATTCATGATAATGGTTTAAAATATTAAATGAGAGTGGGTAATAGTAAGTTCAAACATTGAACTCAGTTTCGTGCTTGTTTGGGACGTTTACGAAGTCTTGGGCAGTTTTGTTTTTGCAGGCACATAAAGAAACACTAGAAACCTTTTTGCTATTTAGAACATAAAATTGAGTAGTAGTTCAAGAACTTTTCAAAAGTCGTGTCTCCAAACAAATCACCATCGTATATAAAACTTCAAGTGCAATTCTATTGGGACAAGTTAACAGCTTCATAAATATACTTTTTTTCTCTTTTATTTACTTCCCTCTTCAACAAGTGGATGCTATGTTGATGTCACATTTTTTTTATCAACGGGAGAAACATTACAAAATTATCCACTTTAACATTCAATCCTGAAAAAACTGAAGCATTACAAGTTTTATACGTCTTATTCTGAATATTAAGTGAAGTTTTATTGAAGTATTCAATAAAAGCCTACTTCACGACAAGTTTTTGTGATTTTAAAATGGTTTAATTAAATTTTTAGTTTTAATTTTTTGTGTTAAATTGAAAAGTTGCATTTTTTTCATCTCTAAAATTTAAAATATGAAATTTTTTTATGAAAAAAAATTATTAATCACATTTTATTTTCATAAAACCGATTCGATAAAATATATTTGTACCTAAGTCTCAATCTCCAACGTAAACCAATAATAATAATTCAATAACAAGTAATCCAATAGGATAAATAAATAGGTTAGAATAAGTTTGAATACCATAATAGGAGTGAACTTTAAATCTAATTTATCTTCATAAAATTGGTTCAACAAAATGAGATTTACGCTTATTTTTATACATTAATTTAATCTTATTTAGTTTATATAGGATTTCTATGAGATTTCTATCAAAATATGGTTTAAAGTATGTAAACTAAATTTCAGTGAATAAATAATATTATAAAAGATAGGTTGGTATTTTAATATTTAGATATTATAATGCATAATATAAATGAATAAAAAAATAAGAAAAATAAATAAAAGTGATTAAGAAAAGGTGTTATATAATAAATAAGAATAAAAAAGTTACGACCCATCCACTTCCGAAAGTCGCGCGGTTTCTTCGCCCTTTGAAGTTTGAATGATGAATGGGGGCCACCTTCACGCGCTTTGCCATGTGTGGATCCCACTAAACATTTATTTCCAAATTCCTTCTTTCCTTAATTTTTCCCTCTCCTTTTCTAAAGTGTTTCCGTTATCAGTTCACACTTCACATTCTATCCATCTCATTTTCTACTCGCCCACGCGCCACCACCGATCCATTATCCATGCACCATATCAAAATACATTTCATAATTTAAATTGTGTTTCAATATATTTTTAATCCCTATAAAATATTTTTTTCATAAAATTCATACTAACTTTTTAATTATAATATATCATTATATCATATTAATTAAATATTTATATAAAATAAAAGATTAAATAACTATTTTAAGTGACACATACTTGTTGTGTTATAATTTAAAAAGAAATTAAAATCCCTATAATAATAATTATTTATCTTAATAACATAATAAAAAAAAGCCCATGTAATATTTTGAAAAAATTTAATCTCACCAGCATAAAAAATATGCAATTTTTACATTCTTCAAATACTAAATTATATATAGAGAAATATTTTTGGTACTTATTATTATTTTTTACGCTCTAGTAGGTTTTGTTATAAGAATTTTTTTTATAAAAATCATTTTTAAATGAATAGGTTATTCGGTAATTTTTGAGTAATTTTTCAGATAACTCTAAACCTATCTTTGATTATAGATTATAACTCTAAACTTTAAATTATTTCAAAACTTCTCAAATTCTAAAATAAAAGAATTTTATGATATAATAAATAATAATATAAAAAATAAATTATTTTATAATTTTAGTGTATTATTTTTGAAATATATATTGAATATTGAAATATCATTACTGCTATACTCTTATATAATAGTTAAGGAACTATTGGTAAGAATAATTTTTTTCAGCAATATGTATTTGTACTGTATGGATTGAGGACATCCTGACCCATCATCAATATATTACCAAGAAATGCCCACTCAGAATTATCAAGGCCCAATAGCAAAGTCCAGCCCAAGATCAATCCATACAGCAATATAAATAAGAGTAATAAATGAAAGGTAACTACCTCTAATATGTGCACATTAATCACTTGAAACTTATTACTGACTTGAGTGTTGAAGCACATTCGCAGGTACTCCACTCAGTCTGACCGAGGAGAACACAAACAAGAAACAAATAGCGAGAGAACAGAAACGAAGATATACATGTAAATGTTTTTCTTTATATTATTAAGTCTAATAATAAGAAGAAGGGATCTTTGGTGAAATGAATATTCACGTTAACTCTTCGGTGTCAGCGGGAATTAAAATAAAAAATAAGAATGTTTAAGGATGTACATGTGTTGCAAGTAAAGTGTTGTGACTCGTTCTTACCGAACTTTTAATTTTGATAGAATCTTTAATTGAAAGAAAAATGAAAATAGGTTGTTGAAAGTGACAAAACCCGATCATTATTTGTCTATTCTTAACTTGGAGCCAGACGAGAATTTATCCTAAGACAACGTTACATTCTTTCTGTAGTTGTCTTGTGTTAGGTCTCAGGTCAGTTTCTAACCAACCTCGGTTCTGAACTGATACTACATGAAGGTTATATTCACATCAACGTAATTTATTTGTTTTTAGCTTCTGCTACATTTCCACTAAGTAGCGTTTTCAATTTTGAATGAAGAATCCACGAGCTTCATAACATATTTAGGATGATTCAATTATCACTCTTATATGTTTCTATTTCTCTAAACTAAACTAATGTAATAACCCCTGTTATTCATGAAATATACACATGGTGATATGGTTTATAATAAAATATATTTTATATTGTTTCCTTTTTTTTTCCTATAATTTATCACTAATTCTTTGTTTATTTATTTTGTTATTTAAATTTGTTATTAAATGTCGGTTTTTTTACATTTTAATAGTAAATTTTTTTATTTTTGTTAAAATAGATATATTTTTAAAATATTACATATAAGAAAATTATGTTATGAGAACAATTTTATTTTTGATTAATAAAGTTGAGTTTTCTCTTTTCTTAAAAAATTAATAATAATTATTTATAAATCTATTTATCTACAAATAACAATAAATATATTAATTAAAATAAATATAAATAATAATAATAATAATTTTAAATTATTTATCATATTTTTAATATTTATCAAAATTAATAATAATTATTTATAAATTTATTTATCTAAAAATAATCATAAATATCTTAATTAAAATAAAATATAAATACTAATAATAATAAATAAAATGTTTATTATACTTCTAATATTTATTAAAATTAATGATAATTATTTATAAATTTATTTATCTATAAATTATCACTAACCAAAATAATTTTAATATATTATTAATAATTTTAAAATATAAAAAATAGAAAACGTCCAAACATAATAAAATATTTATTTAAGGTTTATAAAAAAATAATCTTTACAAAATTTATAATAAATTGAAAGTAGTAAAATAATTCATCAACATAAAATTAGATCTTCTCTAAGTAAAGCTATTATTTAATTTTCACCTATATTGTTGTATGCTCCCGTATCAAGACACGATTATCGTAGTATCAATAAAACTAATCAAAATATATAATTCATAAATTCATTCTCACAATCATTTATCTAAATATATTCAAATATTCAAACCATCATAGTTGCACTCAATCACATCCATCATCATAGTGACTCATTCACAACACTTAATATTATACATACTCTTCCGGAAAATTATATGGAGTCCTTAATCTCAAAGGCTAGCTAACACCTGTCATACGGTTTTCGGGGCATAAACACAACCCCTTAAGTTTTACTAGAACATCAACAATATTTAATTTATGACCATTATATTTCAAATTAGCCAATATCAATCAATCATTAGGTCTGATTCTTATCTTATACATATTAATCTCATTAACAAGATCACCAATATCAACAACTTTCAAATTAGCATCAAAAACCTTAATTTTTATAAAGTAACCATTTGACTAGGAAACAAATTAATCCACTCCTTGGAAAGATAGATATTGGAGAAATTGAAAACCAACTAATACAAAAAAATTGAAGTTTATTGTCTTTAGATGAACAATGAACTTCTTTGAAAATTCATCAACATATTTTATCATCTATTATGTTTTATTAAATTAGCGGTTGTGATTTAGTAAGTGATTCAAATTGGAACAGTTTTTGGAAGGAGTCCTAACAAGTTGAGTGAGTTGTTTAACTTTCTTTTGTTTTTCCTCTCTTTACTTTTTAAGTTTTTGTGAAAAATGGTGTCATAGTCAAACTTGATTATAAACATCAATTACTACATATAGTCAAAGTTAAACCAAAAAACAAAAATAAGATAGAACTAAATGATACATATAATTCAACTCATAAAAGTCATAATAAAATATAATGTTCATACTATAATCATATTGAAATTGTTAGACATTACAAATAAGAAGTAGTTCACATGATACAAAATTTAAGAATTAAAATTTAATGATATTCATTATCAAACATAATTTTTTATAAGAATAGCTTGAAAAAAATAAGAGGATATGAATTGATTTTTGTAATTTTTAAAAAATTAAAGAATTATCAACAAAAATTCAAACAAGTTCCATAAAAGAAGATACAAGGATTCAATTTTTAAGTAAAAGCAATTCAAGATAAGGAATGAACGAGAATTGTACTAGATTTATACTGATTTACTTAAAAAGGTACTTCTAGTTAGCCTAATGTATCAAAAGTTTACAAGAACCCATCAAACTATCAATATAAGAAATAAATACACTAGATCTTGCACCGCATAAGATCAAACATTCAAGTGGCACCTTATCACAAGAGTTATCATTAATTACCCTAATCAAGTACCTTATAAGTAGAAAGAAAACTAAAAAAAAAGATATACAACTTCATCAACCTATCTAGTTTGAAATGTAGAAGACAATAATAAGGTTGATTTTAGATCAAGAACTGATTTATAATCTAAAAAGAACAAGACAAGTAATATGAAATTTTACAATAGAAATGCACCTCTATTCTAACTCAATTTTTCTTTAAAAGTAGTAGAATATTGTTTGTAAATTGTATGAATGAACTTTCAAAAGAGTTATAATGAATTTATACTCATCAATGTTGTTTTAGAATTAGTTTTAATTAATTAAATTAACAAGAGGTGCACAACGCTTCACTCGTAGCAATAATAACTTAAAACACTAAATGATACCTAATCGAGTATACAATGTTTTGCTTGTAAAATAAATCGCTTAAAACGTTAAATGATACCTAACCAAGTACATATCATATTATGCAGAAATAATCATTTCAAGAGACAAAATGATGCTAGCAGAGTAGGAATACAAATCAAATATCAAGGTGAGAAGATCAAAATCAAATATTATTTCATTAAAATTCTTTTGGATTCATACAGGGAGCAAGAAAAAAAATTAAAACTAATATACTATATTTATGTCTTCGGGATAACAAGAGATGTACATGTATACAACATAACAAATAATGCAACATACAGAATATATTTCTCAATGGTTTATTCATACCTCTTTTTAAATGTACCATAAACATATTACAATTGGAGTCATTGTTGATAACATTTTGATGGATTTACATAATTAAATAGCATAATAAAGTATTTTAAATAACACAATATTTAGTTAATTTATTAAACTATATTATAACAATAAAATTGTTTATAATATTACTTTCAATCTTATATTGATTCAATAAAACATGTTGAAATATATAATTTTTTTATAAAAAATTATGAAATTATTTATAATTTGTTTATAAGATAAATTAACTAACATTATAACAAAAATAATCTCAAATAAACTATTATCCAAATATTTTGTTAATTTCATCATATGAAATTTATATGTATTAAATATTTTGTTAATTTCATCATATGAAATTTATATGTATTGATTTGAATTTATACGTAATAATTTGAAAGAGAGTGTTATTTTTTTTTCCTTTTATCATCTCTACAAAATAAGATTATATAAATTATATAATATTTATATAATTATCAAATATTTTTTTTATCTTATCTTAATCGAATAATATATTATATATAATTAGTATCTATTTGTATCTTACTTCATATTCTGATGGTATAATTATACACAAACTAAAAACAAAAATTACTTGATAATTTCATGATTGAATTTATTAAAATTTAATATGTAAAATAATCATTTAACAAAAGAATAAGTTACTCTCATGGTGTATGTTAAATTTCAAATAAATTAATCATTTAAAAAAATTTATATATGGAAAAGTATATATACATTAAAATAGAATCTATTTATGAAGCATTAAATAATTAAAATAATGACTTAAACCATAAATTGAGTTAATATAATTCAATATATTTATTTTTCTAAGAAAACTAGTTAAATGTAATTGGACAAAGACCCTCCGCAATCAAATCTAGGACCATGGATGAAAAACATTAGAATCCTCTACAGTTTATTAAATACTAGTAATGCGTACTATGAATTAAAAATAATAATAAAATAAGTAACTAATAATACTTAAAAGAAATATGATATTAAAAACATCCTTTACATCATCGAAAGATAACAGATAAATTCAGTTTTTTTAGTTTTATTTAGCAAAAATATTACAATTTTACCATTGCTTGTTTTGAAAAAAGGTTAACTTTTTGTGTGACCCACATTCAAAGTTTAAATATATACCATGCATTTCACAAACAAACAACCAAATTATGCGAGTTAAACAACTTTGGTAAGAATGAAGCAATCATTTTTCGAATATATAAAATTCAAATAAAAATACAAAATCATTCCATAATTATCAATTTTCTGAGATGTTAAGTTCATTGTAGTTTTAATCACAATGAATTGTTTCTTTTAATAGTACATATTATATATAGTCAAAATTAATGTCATGATCTTAAGAACAAGTATTTCCCCTTTTAAGCTATTACAATAAATTTAAGTTGGATAAAACACAAAAATTCCATTTTAAAAAATATTAAAGAAGAAAATATACTAAAAAAATTATATTTTTTCTTAAACAAATTTATAAATAATATTTAAAATCAGTAAAAAAATACAGTTTTTTTTTTTTTTTACAAATTTATCATAAATTTTTCATTATAATAAATTTATAGATAAAATAATTAATAAAAAATTAATTTTTTTTATAAAAATATATATGAATTTTTTTTCATAGATAATTTATAGAAAATTTCTTCTAAATAAATTAATGATATTTTTTTATAAAAAAATATATGAAAAATATTTCCGTTATTTTTACCGTGAGAAAAGTGGATAATATAATTAATTTTTTATATAATGTAAGAAGAGTGTTTTATCGGACTGGGTAAGGTGAAAAAAAAAGAAAAAAAAAAGAAATTAGGCAACAACTCTATTGGCATTTCTCCAACGCTAAGAAAGCTAGGCTACGTTATTTATACACTTGTCTTTGTCATTAAGAAATGCAAATGCAAATGCTAACTTAAAGGCCTCTCAAATGTTCTGAAAATAATTTTTTATTATTATATATTTTCCAAATAAAAACACCCAAATAAGAGATGATTAATTAATTAATTAATTAATTAGGAACATGTGTGGGAAACAAATGTCAAAAGAAGAATCTAAAAGGGGTTTGATGAAATTAAATTAAACCTAATTAAGCAGACCAAAACCGCATGAAGAAGAAGAAGAAGAGGGAGTGGGAGGGACGAGGCTTTCACGTATTGCCCTTCAATCACGGGATTCCACGTGGACCCTTCCAATTCGTGGGCCCCACGCTGACGTGGTTGAGGTGTGTGCGCGAAAACTCAAAACTCGAGAGATTAGAGAGATTAGAGAGATTAGAGTAGAGAGTTATATATATATTATTATTACCACCAATACAAAGAACAAGAGAGAGAGAGAGAGAAACGCGATTTGTCGATGCAACGAGGCCGTCCCAAAGAGGCATACACTAATAACATACATAGAGAGAGAGAGAGACGCGATTTCCAAATTTTTCTTTTATTTATTTTTTTATTTTATATTTTTTTGGTTTTGATTTTTTAAAAGCATTGCGACTGGCATTTATTTTTTCTTTCTCTTTCGAAACACCACTACTCACCGTTTTGTTCATCTTTCGTTAGCTCCCCCTGCTTTCTAGGGCTGCGAACAACCCAAACATTTTCCGAAAAATTAGAAAAAATTAGATTGATCAAACCGAGTTTAAAAAAAAAAAATAAAAAAAGTTTAGGAAAAGGAAACGCGGAGAAGAACTGAATTGACAAATCGGAAAGCAGAACCTAACCTGCGAATCGCAATCTGGTAGATCTTGCTGCCATTTTTGATCGGCACGGAGGGGCGCATTTGCTGCAGCTGGAATCTTAGATTGTTTCGTTTGGGTGATTGGTTTGAATGGTGTTTTGGTTTTTCCCTTTTCGGAGGGAAATCGAAGGGTCTGGTAGGTAGTTGGTGGATCTGGTGAATGGTCATCGGATGATAGAGGTGTTCATATGTTTCAAGGATCGAAAGGGAGAACGATGAAATGGGTTACATTGCTTAAGGACTTCAAAGAGAAGGTTGGCCTCACTCAAACGCCACCCTCTGCTGCTCCTTCTGCTTCTCCTCCCGCCTCTTCTTCCCGTGACAACAATGTCTTTTCAGCTTCGCAATCCTCTGCTTCGTCCCCTAACAGGTCCTTTATATTTCTGTATTTTTTTTTTATTTTCTTTTTTGGGTTTATGCAACTCTTACTCATGTGGTTAAGTTTGACCAATACAAATTATTGTTCGAGTGGGATAATTTGAGTGTTGCATTGGCTTTCATTTGCTTGTTAACAGAGATTAAAAAAAATAAATAATAAAAGATAGAGAGAGGTGGTTGTAGTTTGTGTCTTTTCAAGTGTGGAAGGATGGAATAGATTTTGGTTAACCCAAAGCTTCCAGTTAGGTGCAGTTGCAAGATCATATTACTTTCTGTTTGCTGCTATTCCTTTCTCTTTCTTTGAGGTGCTGTTTATGTGAGTTGTCAATGCTAAGTTGTAAGGAGCTAAGGATTGTTCTGAGCTCAGCTTTTGGTATATGAGAGGGATAGTGCTGGGCAGGAAAAACTTGGTTCTTGAAGTATGGTGCTCAATCTTGTGTGTGTTTCCGTATCTTATCAATTACGCTGTAGAATTTGCAGTGGATTTACATGGGATAGTTGTATTTTTGTTTCGCACAAGATTGCCATTTTTTTAATGGTAAGTTTTAATTTGTCCGCTTGGTTACTTAATTCATTGTCCTGTGTGGGAGTCTGAACTAGTTTTGTTTGTTGACCTTTTCACTACTAACGTTCCGGTTTTGTACTGGTGCGTGGTGCAAATAGTGGTTTATTTGTCAGTTATTGAAGCTTAACTGCATTTGAATTTTTGGGCATGTTGGCTTTTCTGCTTAATTAGTTATTTGCGGCTGGCAAAACGGTCATATATATTAATTGGAAGACCGAAGACTAGCTAATTGTTTGAAAATGATGAAACATGTCAGTTCTTAGTTTCACACATCCATTCAGCTGCGAACATGTAGGCTGATGCATGATTTTGTCGCCACATTGCAGCATTGTCAGATTTCGGGGCATTTCCCGCATTAGATTATGGTTTGGTGAATCAGTGTATTTATTGTGCTGTAAAAATCCTTTCATTTAATGCAATCTAATTTCAAGTTCTAACTCGTAATTGGTGATAAATGACTTTCACGGAATTTTTTTCATTATGACATGCACTCTTTATGATGTTAGATGAGATTATGACCTTATATATCTTAAAATTAGGGACAAACATGAATTGGAATTGGACTTCAAGAGATTCTGGGAAGAGTTTCGGTCATCCAGCTCTGAGAAGGTTTTTGACGTTGCTTATTTTCTTTTGACGGTCTCATGCAAATTTGACATGTTATGGTTGATGATGGTAAATTAGGAGTTGCTTATGCTTTCTCATTTTCTTGCAGGAAAAAGAAGCGGCCTTGAATTTGAGCATAGATGCCTTTTGTAGATTAGTGAAGCAGCATGCTAATGTAGCTCAGTTAGTTACCATGTAAAGAAACACTTTCTCCTTAGCTTAACTGTACTGCTATCATAACTTAATTTATATGAACATCATTGTTTTGATTGGGTGGTAGGAGGAAATGTTTTGTCCTTAAGTAATAGAGTTATTGGATTTGTAGAATGAGAAGCCTAAATCTATAGTTTACACCATCAGTTAGAAGTTGCAACATGCTTTGTATGTATTTGCATATGGTTGTTTAAGGTGCAGTAATGCTACTCATGTGATTAAATGTTATTTTCTTCTAGTGCTTTAGAATGAATAAGCATTGATGAAGGTGGAAATGGTGATATTTAATATTTTTGTAACTTAATTGGGCTTAAAGTGAAAGTGTTCTTGGTGATCAAGTGAACTTTAAATATCTGGTTGATGCACTTTGTGGTTCAGAAGACTAAAAGCATTTTTAGAACTATGGATGTTGTCTTTTGGTTGAAGTTGAAAAATTGTTTCAATCTCTTACAAACCAGCGAATGAGGACTGAGAAAGAAAAGAAAGATTTTATTGTATAGGATGAAAAGAACAATGAATAGGAGAGAATCTCTCCAACAAGGGTTTCCCCTTCACAAAGAGCTAATGGTCTATTTACAAATGATACAAACTAGCTGAATCCTTTCTCCTTACATCCTCCTATTTATTTAACTTATTAGCCCCTTAACTAACTAATCAACATCCTAACTGTTTTAACTAACTCCCCTTTCCCAGAGTCCTAACAAATTTTTCCATGAATAGATTTTTAGATACCATTATCATAAAATAAACTTGGGAGTTAGTTTATGCCTTCCATTTTCATTCTGAAGTTTTTGAAAAATATAGATTGCATCTTCCTGCTTAGATATATATGCTATTATTAAAATGCTAAAATATGTTATTCATCTTGGTGATTGGAGTTTATTAACTGGCTTTTGTAATGTTGATGGGAAACAGGTTAGTTGAAACCCATATATTCTCATTTGTTGTTGGAAGAGCATTTGTAACGGATATAGAGAAGTTAAAAATCAGCAGTAAAACAAGATCTTTGGATGTTGCTCAAGTTTTAAAGTTTTTCTCAGAAGTCACAAAGGTTTCTCTTAGTCATTTCTTTATGTTTTTTTTTTTTTTCCTGTTTTTTAATTTGCCTTTAATATTTACAGAGATTCCCTTCCATGCAGGATGGAATCAGTCCGGGAGCGAATTTATTAACTTCAGTGGAAATCCTTGTCTCTGGGGTATGCTTCTGAAAATGTTTTTTTTTTTACCAAGTTGCTCTTTATTAGGAGCTATACGATGCATGTTACTTTATTTACAGAAAAATATTCAATTTGTTTTCATCTGACATCTGTTATTTTCTTGGATGGAAATATTTGTGTAATTAATATTGTTGATCTTGGTCTGTCATGCTATTAGTCATTACTTTAATATGTTAGGTTTGTTGTTTAGTGTGGTAATCTGGTTGGTGTTACTTTGAGACCCATTCTGTTTGTCTAATTTTATATTCCTAATTTTTTCACATGAGCTTTAACCAGTAGTTTTTATGTATATTTCTTTTGCAGCCTATTGACAAGCAATCTCTACTTGACTCTGGGATATTTTGCTGTCTCATTCAAGCTCTCAATGCCCTTCTCGATCCTGATGTAATCATTCAAAGACCAAATAATGCTGTTGATCATGAAGAAAAACTCTTATTTCAAAAAGATTCTGATGGTGAAGTTGGGGAAAACCGCCGGCTTGAGGTTCTGTTCTCTGCATGATACACGTGCCTTGAATATGTATTTTTATGTTTTAACACATGATTGTAGGACAAACCATTTATTTTTAAATAATCCCCCTGTTTATTGTAATTGTGGTTTTGTAAGCTCTATATTTCCTTAGCATGAACCTTTTCTAAAATCATTTTGTGGATCTTCTTAATTTGCATTTTAAAACTATTTTGCTTATGCAGGTAGAAGGAAGTGTTGTGCATATCATGAAAGCTCTAGCTAGCCATCCATCAGCAGCGCAGAGTTTGATAGAGGATGATTCACTTCAGTTGCTTTTTCAAATGGTTGCCAAGGGATCTTTGATTGTTTTCTCTCGTTATAAGGAAGGACTTGTTCCATTGCACTGCATACAACTTCATAGACATGCCATGCAGGTAAGCTGTGGCACATTTGTCTGCAGTCGATTAGTATTGAAAATGATGTAAATATTGCATATGATAAATAGCTTGAGCTGATATCGTTCTTCGGAGGGTTGAATATTTTATGCTTTTGCTGCTTATAATTCCAGATACTGGGTCTTCTTTTGGTAAATGACTATGGAAGCACGGCCAAATACATCCGCAGGCATCATTTGGTATGTCATCTATCTTTCAAGTCTAAATACTTTTTGTATGTCAAAGAAGTTGTCTCACAGAGCTGAAGTTGTATTTTTTGTTTATATATTATTACCATGCAGTTTTTGTTCATTTTTATCACTTTGATGGCATATGTCAATGTTCAACAGCATCTGTGGGGTAGTTTGTAGTGATACATTATTATGTTATGTTTCCTAGAGTAGAAGCTTAAATTATACTATTATTTTTGTTTTTCTTTTAGTCATTGGTGAAGGAGAGGGTTGGCGTAGTTTTAAGATTTATTGTGACAAAAAAATCTCCCTTTGGTCCCTTCTCTTCAAATCTCATGTAAAATGTGGAGCAAACTGGTTTGCTTTGCTATCAGATGTTCTACTCTTTATATCACACTAGAAAAAAATGTATTGTGTAATAGAAATTCAGATCTGTAATCTGTTATTCAATGGCAGAAAATTGGTAAGGTACGTCAGGCTCTAACTTGCAAAGCTTTACGGAAGGGCGGGGAAAAAATTATAAACATGAGCCAGGGGTGCTAACAATTTATTGGGGAATAAATTGTGAACAAATATAAAGTAGTTGCATTTATAGTAACGTTCAATACTGTTCTTGAATGGTTGATTTGTTTATTGATCAGTTTGAGTAGTCATAAAGAAAGATGAGGGGATTGGTCTATTTACATTGACTTAGTTCTGCATTTGCTGTGAAATATGTAACTAACCAGTTTAGAACTTGTAGAAACATATATTCAGTGATCAACTGTCCAATACTAGATATTTCTACATAAATAATCTTAAGATAGTAATCATAATGTCATAACATTAATACTAATTTTTTCTTTTCTTCAAACAAAAGACTGCACTGAAAGTTGTCATTTAGTTCATGAAATTGTTGTAATTGAACCAATAGCTCTAGTGTGCGTGAGTCTCATCATAATAAAATATATAAATTTATTAAACTATCATGTCTTGTCGTTTTAAATTTGAAAGTATCTGTCTCCCCTGACTGTGTTGGATGATGTTTGAACTCACTTATCAATTATGAAGTTAGTGCATGTGGCTTTGATGCCGTTTCTCTTTTATAGAATATTGCACTTATGTTGATCCATATTGTTCATAGTATTATGCTTTTGAAATTAATCATGTGATTATTTTTTCCTCCATGCAGATAAAAGTTCTTTTATTGGCTGTGAAAGATTTTGATCCTGATTGTGGAGATGCTGCCTATACTGTAGGCATTGTTGATTTGTTACTCAAATGTGTAGAATTGTCATATAGAGCTGGTAATTTTCTAATGTGTTATCAGAAGAGCAATGAATGGTGTTCCCATACACGTAACAATATTATTGGCTAAAATCTGGTTAAATATATTTCTTTTACAATGGGAGCAGCTAGTTGTTTTTCAAAGGATGCTAATGTTTTTGTAGTTCTGATTTCTTATATTTATTCCGCAGAGGCTAATGGTGTCAGACTTCGAGAGGATATACATAATGCCCATGGATATCAATTCCTAGTTCAATTTGCACTAACTCTGTCCAACATGTCAAAAAATCAGGGTTTTCAATTTAATCTTTCTGATACGGTTGATGACCAAGATATTGCTTCAGATGGGTCCCAAAATAGTAGAGAACAAAATTCCAATGAACAAGAACAGTCTTCCAGTGAATATCTTTCGCCCACGTTGTCTAGGTTGCTTGATGTTCTTGTTAGTCTAGCTCAAACTGGACCAAATGAGTCTACTCCACGTACTTATGGAGGTAAGGGTTCTAAATCTACACAGAACAAGGGTGGTGGTCATAGCAAAAGTCGTACCTTATCTTCTGATTGGCTTGGTGATGAACTATGGGAGAAGGAAAATGATAAAATTAAAGACCTTGAAGCAGTCCAGATGTTACAGGATATTCTCCTCAAAGCTAATAGCTGGAAATTGCAGGCTGAAGTATTAAATAGACTGTTTAAATTATTTTCAGGCCACATAGAGAACTATAGCTTGTGTCAGCAATTACGAACTGTTCCACTTTTAATCCTAAATATGGCTGGTTTTCCTTCTCATTTGCAAGAGATAATCTTGAAAATTCTAGAATATGCTGTGACTGTTGTAAATTGTGTTCCTGAGCAAGAGCTACTTTCACTTTGCTGTTTGTTACAGCAACCAATAACCTCAGTGCTGAAGCAGACAATACTTTCTTTCTTTGTAAAACTCTTGTCCTTTGACCAACAGTACAAGAAAGTTTTGCGTGAAGTTGGTGTTTTGGAAGTTATGTTAGATGATCTGAAGCAACATAGGATTTTGGCTCCAGATAAACAGACTGTTATCTCACAACAGTTGGAGAGGAAAAATAGCCCAAACAATTTCAAAAAACATCTGGACAATAAGGGTGGTATTATTACTTCACCCAGGCTTATGGAATCTGGTTCTGGCAAGTTTCCTATTTTTGATGTAGAAGGTACAATTGCTATTGCCTGGGACTGCATGGTATCTTTACTGAAGAAAGCTGAGGCTAATCAAGCTTCATTCCGCACAGCTAGTGGTGTGACTGTGATATTACCTTTTCTGGTGTCTGATGTACATCGTTCAGGGGTTCTCAGGATATTGTCATGTCTTATAATTGAAGATACCTCACAGGTTTGTTCATATTCTTTAAAAATTTCTGTTTTTTTAAGTTTGGACTGGGTTTGCACAGTTATTGACTTATTGTAATCATGTTATTAATCAGAAAACAGTAATTATTGAATGTCTGCAGATGCACCCTGCCTATAAAATTACTTGAGTGTTGTTTCTCTTTAAATCATCGTGATGATTATCTTATTGTAACTTTTGCCAGGCTCATCCTGATGAATTAGGTGTGTTGGTTGAAATTTTGAAAAGTGGAATGGTTACCAGTGCTTCAGGATCCCAATACCGGCTTTCCCTTGATGCAAAGTGTGACACTATGGGAGCACTGTGGCGGATCCTTGGAGTTAATACTTCTGCTCAGAAGGTTTTTGGTGAAGCCACTGGTTTTTCCCTTTTACTCACAACACTCCATGGGTTCCAAAGTGATGGGGTGGACTTGGGTCAATCTTCAATGAATGGTTACATTAAGGTGTTTACGTACTTGTTGCGTGTTGTAACTGCTGGAGTAGCTGACAATGCTGTTAATAGAATGAAGTTGCACACAATTATATCATCACAAACTTTCTTCGATCTTCTTAGTGAGTCTGGCTTATTGTGCGTGGAGCATGAAAGACAGGTCATCCAGTTGATGTTGGAACTTGCCCTTGAAATTGTTATTCCACCTTTCTTAGCATCAGAGGGTTTGACAAAATCAAATGCAACTGAGAACGAGTCATCTCATAATCTTTTATTGACTCCATCAGGTCCAATTAATCCTGACAAAGAGCGGGTTTACAATGCTAGTGCTGTTAGAGTTCTGATTCGTTCATTATTGCTGTTTACTCCTATGGTGCAGTTAAAACTTTTAGACTTGATTGAAAATTTGGCCCATGCTGGTCCCTTCAATCAGGAAAGCCTCACGTCTGTAGGTATGTACTACATTATTTGTTGTTATTTGCTATCTTTAATGCTCACTTGATTTTTTTATGCTATATATAGGTTGTGTGGAACTTTTGCTGGACACAATCCACCCTTTTCTTTTGGGTTCATCTTCTTTACTCTCTTATGCATTGAAAATTGTGGAATTACTTGGTTCTTACAGGTATGAAGAATATTCTTGCTGTAATTGTGCTAAAGTTATTGCATTTTAATCTAATACCCTATTTATTTTGAATGACAATATGTTTCTGTTGATTAGGCTATCTGCATCCGAACTTCAAATGCTCATTAGATATGTTATGCAATTGAGAATGAAAAATTCAGGTCATATAATTGTTGAAATGATGGAAAAGTTAATCCTGATGGAAGATATGACCTCAGAAAATATTTCTCTAGCACCGTTTGTGGAGATGGATATGAGCAAGATTGGGCATGCTGCCATTCAGGTTTCATTGGGTGAAAGATCATGGCCTCCAGCTGCTGGTTATTCATTTGTTTGTTGGTTTCAGTTTCGTAATTTTTTAAAATCACAGTCAAAAGACACTGACATTTCAAAATTTGCCTCTTCAAAGAAGCGCTCTGGTTCAAGTGGATTGCATGAGCGACATATCTTAAGGATTTTTTCCGTTGGTGCTACAAACAATGATAATGCAACCTATGCAGAACTATATCTCCAGGAGGATGGTGTTCTAACCCTTTCAACCAGCAACTCTTCTTTCTTATCATTTTCTGGTTTAGAACTTGAAGAAGGAAGGTGGCATCACCTTGCAGTCATTCACAGCAAACCAAATGCTCTTGCTGGGCTGTTCCAAGCTAGTTTTGCATATGTTTATCTAAATGGAAAGCTACGACACACTGGGAAATTAGGATATTCACCATGCCCACCTGGTAAACAATTGCAGGTCACTATTGGGACATCAGTTGGAAATGCTAGAGCTAGTGACTTGACATGGAAACTACGATCTTGCTATCTTTTTGAGGAAGTGCTTACACCTGGCTGTATTTGTTTTATGTACATACTTGGTAGAGGATACAGGGGGCTATTCCAGGACACGGATCTTCTACAATTTGTACCTAACCAGGCCTGTGGTGGTGGTAGTATGGCCATATTAGATTCTTTAGATGCAGATTCGACTTTGGCTGCTAATGGTCAGAGAGTGGATTCTACCAGCAAGAACGGAGATTTAAAAGCTGATGGGAGTGGAATTGTCTGGGATTTGGAGAGACTGGGAAACCTTTCTTTACAGCTTTCGGGAAAGAAACTTATTTTTGCATTTGATGGAACTTCTACAGAATTTATTCGTTCATCTGGTAGCTTTTCAATGCTTAATCTGGTAGATCCTATGTCCGCTGCTGCCTCTCCTATTGGAGGTGTGTAACTAAATTTAGAAAGTTGCAAGTTACATTTCTTTCTGTTATTTGATTTGATTCTTCAAGCTCAGTTTTATTTTCATTTTGGGGATTACAGGTATTCCACGTTTTGGACGTCTCTGTGGAGATATCTATATCTGTAAGCAAGGTGTAATTGGAGAGACAATCCGCCCTATTGGTGGGATGGAACTTGTTCTTGCTCTTGTTGAAGCAGCAGAAACTAGGGATATGCTGCATATGGCCCTAACTCTCCTTGCTTGTGCACTTCATCAAAATCCTCAAAATCTTAAGGATATGCAAACTTATAGGGGCTACCATCTGCTTGCACTTTTTCTGCGTCGTAGAATGTCATTATTTGACATGCAATCTCTTGAGATCTTCTTTCAGATTGCTGCGTGTGAAGCTTCTTTTTCTGAACCGAAAAAGTTGGAGTCTAGTCAGATTACTCTGTCTCCTGCTTCATCTCTTCTGGAAACTGGTCTTGAGGATAATTTTATGTCAAAGTTTCAGGACGATAATTCTTCAGATGGATCTCCTGGGGACATGGATGATTTTTCTGCACAAAAAGATTCATTTAGTCACATTTCAGAGCTGGAAAATACTGATGTTGCTGCTGAAACTTCAAATTGCATTGTCTTGTCAAATGCAGACATGGTTGAACATGTTTTATTGGATTGGACATTGTGGGTGACTGCCTCAGTTTCAATCCAAATTGCATTACTTGGATTTCTTGAAAATTTAGTGTCCATGCATTGGTACAGAAATCACAATCTTACAATTTTGAGGCGAATTAACCTTGTTCAACATTTACTAGTGACATTGCAAAGGGGTGATGTTGAAGTTCCTGTCCTAGAAAAATTGGTTGTACTGCTTGGGGTCATTTTGGAGGATGGCTTTCTATCTTCTGAGCTTGAAAATGTGGTTAGATTTTTGATTATGACATTTGATCCTCCAGGGTTGGCTCCACAGCGTCCTATTATGAGAGAATCAATGGGTAAACATGTAATTGTCAGAAATATGTTACTAGAGATGTTTATTGATCTACAAGTCACTATTAAATCAGAAGAGTTGCTTGAGCTTTGGCATAAAGTTGTTTCCTCTAAGTTAATTACATATTTTCTTGATGAAGCAGTTCATCCCACAAGTATGAGATGGGTCATGACTCTACTTGGGGTGTGTCTTACTTCCTCTCCAACATTTGCACTTAAATTTCGCACAGGTGGAGGTTATCTAGGTTTAGTTCGGGTGCTACCCAGTTTTTATGATTCCCCTGACATCTATTATATTCTATTTTGTTTGATATTTGGCAAGCCAGTTTACCCAAGGTTACCAGAGGTCCGAATGCTGGACTTTCATGCTCTTATGCCAAATGATGGAAGTTTTACAGAACTGAAGTTTATAGAGTTGTTGGATTCTGTAATTGCCATGGAAAAGACTACTTTTGATAGAGTAAGCATGCAGGCAATGCATGCCCACCAAACTGGTAATCTTTCCCAGGTTGGTGCAAGCCTTGTGGCTGAGCTTGTAGAGGGAAATTCAGACATGGCTGGTGAGCTTCAGGGGGAAGCTCTGATGCACAAGACATATGCTGCTCGCCTTATGGGTGGAGAGGCATCAGCCCCTGCTGCTGCAACTTCAGTTCTAAGATTTATGGTTGATCTGGCTAAAATGTGTCCTCCTTTTACTGCTGTTTGTAGACGTGCAGAATTTCTTGAAAGCTGCATTGACCTATATTTTTCTTGTGTGAGGTTTGTTATGAGAGAACCTCTCTATATCTTTTATTTTTATTGCATTATTTTGTTATTCTCTAAATTTGTGTGCCTTTAATCATACGTTGACTACTTAATTGGATCATTAGTCCAACTGAATTGAGTCCTTGTTATTGAACTAAACCTTTTTTGCATGCAGGGCTGCACATGCTGTTAAAATGGCTAAAGAACTCTCGGCAATGACAGAAGAGAAAACCTTAAATGATTGTGATGATACATGCAGTTCCCAAAATACATTTTCTAGCTTGCCTCTCGATCAGGATCAGTCTATCAAAACTTCCATCAGTGTTGGAAGCTTTCCTCAAGGACAGGTCAGTTCAAGTTCTGATGATATGACTGCACCACCAAACTCTATAGCTGATAAGAGATCACAGAATAATCTCACTGTCTCTGAGCTGGAGTCAAATAAATCTGTCCGTGAAGACATACAAACTGTTCAGAGCTTCGATGATAATGCTGATCAAGGCTCTGTTGCCTCCAGTTCACATGAATTCAGCTTTCACAGCATGAAAGGAAATTTGGACATCCTCCAACCAACAGATTCCCAGAGTTCAGCCTCCTTTGCTGTGCCGGATTCTCCCATATTTTCAGAAAAGTCCAGTTCCAGAATTCCCCATACTCCTTCTTCCTCACCAGTTGTTGCATTGACATCTTGGCTGGGAAGTGCAAACCATAATGAAGCAAAGTCTCCCTTAACTGCCACTCCTTCTTTTGACTCTTCCATGTCTGCTACCGAGTTTGATTCATCTTCAAATCAAAAGTCTAGTTCTCAAGGGCCATCTTCTACAAATGCTCACTTTACTGTTACCTCAAAGCTTCTTTTGGACACTGATGATTCTGGATATGGCGGTGGTCCATGTTCTGCTGGAGCTACTGCTGTGTTAGATTTCATTGCAGAAGTCCTTTCTGATTTTGTGACGGAGCAGATCAAAGCATCGCAGGTTATAGAGAACATCTTGGAAAGTGTTCATCTATATGTTGATGGTGAGTCTGTGTTAGTTTTCCAAGGTCTATGTCTAAGTAGATTTATTAACTTCCTTGAAAGGAGACTCTTGCGTGATGATGAAGAAGATGAGAAAAAATTGGATAAGATTCGCTGGTCCTCAAATTTGGATGCTTTGTGCTGGATGATTGTGGATCGGGTATACATGGGTGCTTTTCCTCAGCCTTCAGGGGTTCTGAAAACCCTTGAGTTCTTGTTATCAATGTTGCAATTGGCAAACAAAGATGGTAGAATTGAAGAAGCTGCTCCTGGTGGAAAGAGGCTGTTATCAATTTCAAGAGGAAGTAAGCAATTAGAGGCTTATATCCATTCAATTCTTAAAAACACTAATCGAATGATATTATATTGCTTTCTCCCATCGTTCTTAGTCAATATTGGGGAAGATGATCTCCTTTTGCGGTTGGGTTTGCTTAATGAACCAAAGAGGAGACTGTCCTCTACTTCCTCTCAAGATGCTTCAGGAATTGACATAAGTACTGTCTTACAATTATTGGTTGCTCATAGAAGAATTATATTCTGCCCCAGCAACATTGATACAGATCTTAATTGCTGTCTATGTGTGAATCTGATATCTCTTCTTCGTGATAAAAGACAAAATGTCCAAAATATTTCCATTGATGTGTTCAAGTATCTTCTGGTACATAGGAGAGCCGCATTAGAAGACTTGCTTGTTTCTAGACCTAATCAAGGGCAGCAACTTGATGTGCTCCATGGTGGTTTTGATAAATTATTGACTAGAAGTTTATCTGAGTTTTTTGAGTGGTATCAAAATGTTGAACAGGCTGTGAATAAGGTATTGGAGCAGTGTGCTGGCATTATGTGGGTGCAGTATATTGCAGGATCAGCCAAGTTTCCAGGAGTAAGAATCAAAGGCATGGAAGGTCGTCGGAAGAAAGAAATGGGAAGGAAATCTCGTGAAGCTGCAAAATTGGATTTAAGACACTGGGAGCAGGTAAATGAGCGAAGATATGCGCTGGATTTAGTTCGTGATGCAATGTCCACTGAATTGAGAGTTGTTAGGCAAGATAAGTATGGATGGATTCTACATGCAGAGAGTGAGTGGCAATGCCATCTACAGCAACTTGTGCATGAACGTGGGATTTTCCCACTAAGTAAATCCTCTTTCACAGAAGAGCCAGAATGGCAGCTTTGTCCCATTGAAGGTCCGTATCGAATGCGAAAAAAACTTGAATGCTGCAAACTTAAAATTGATACCATACAGAATATTCTTGATGGACAATTTGAACTAGAGAAAGCAGAGTTGTCTAAAGAAAAAATTGAAAATGATCCTGATGCATCAGACTCAAAACCTTATTTTCAACTTTTGAATGATGATAGCAAGCAGAATGGTTCTGATAGTGAGCCGTTTGATGAACCTTTCTTTGATAAGTTGGATAGTGTCAAAGATGCTGTTTCTTATAAGAATGAGTGGAATGATGACAAGGCAAGTAGCATAAATGAAGCAAGTCTCCATTCTGCACTTGAGCATGGTGCGAAGTCTAGTGCAATATCTTTCCCAATAGAAGAAAGCACACATGGAAGATCTGAGTTGGGGTCTCCAAGGCAATCCTCTTTAATGAGAACTGATGATCTTAAGATTACCGATGATAAATCTGATAAAGAATTGCATGACAATGGTGAATACTTGATCAGACCTTTTCTGGAACCATTTGAGAAAATCCGATTTAAATATAACTGTGAACGGGTTATGGGTCTTGACAAACATGATGGCATATTCCTGATAGGTGAATTCTGTTTGTATGTGATCGAAAACTTCTATATTGATGATTCTGGTTGCTTTTGTGAGAAGGAATGTGAGGATGAGCTTTCAGTTATTGATCAGGCTTTGGGTGTCAAGAAAGATGTTACTGGCAGTATGGATTTTCAATCCAAATCAACTTTGTCATGGAGCACACCAGTTAAATCATTGGTTGGGGGAAGGGCGTGGGCCTATAGTGGTGGTGCATGGGGTAAGGAGAAAGTACATAGCAGTGGAAATTTACCTCATCCTTGGCACATGTGGAAGTTTGACAGTGTTCATGAGATTTTGAAGCGTGATTACCAGCTTCGTCCCGTTGCTGTTGAAATATTTAGCATGGATGGATGTAATGATCTCTTGGTTTTCCACAAAAAGGAGAGAGAAGAAGTTTTTAAAAATCTAGTTGCCATAAATCTTCCTCGGAATAGCATGTAAGAATTATCTCCTTGGCTTTAATAATTTGGTTGGTACTGGATTTTTTTGTTGCTTTGTGTTTTCATATTTGTAAAAGTACCTAGCTAGCAATTGCAAGTAGCATATCTTCGGAAATTATTGCTAGTTTTTATTTTTATTTTTTATCGTAGCATTTATGCTACAATATTGATGAGTTGTAGCATAAAAAACCAAGGACTTAAAATATGTACTATCACTCTGGTGCTCTTCTTTAGGTTGTTTAATGCTCTCTATGTCCATAATTATAAGACATTGTTTTGAAATTTACTGATCTCCTTTCTAAAAGACTCGAGTCCCTTGCATTATTTGCTTTTGGCCAAAATACCCTTAATTATTTTAGTTCATAAATAATAAATGCTATGAATTGTTTCTTTCTCTCTTTCGAAGATTGGAGAATTGAAGGGTTTAGTTTTAAAATTTAAAACTCCACTTCACTACTATGACACTCTCCATATATTAATTATTTAAGGGTAGTTTGGAAAAGTATTACAATTTACAGATAAATTTATGTTATTATTAAATTAGCCAACTATATTGATAAGTGTGAAATAGTTACCAATGGCTTGTATTTAGGAACGGAGGGATTATTGCACCATAGATTTGATCTTTGCTTTTTGGTTTTCTAATTTGTTCTCATACCACATTTTTCTCTGCATGTCTTAACCTGTTTCATATTTTTTGAAAGTAATTTGTCTGCTTTGTATCAGGTTGGACACAACTATTTCAGGATCATTAAAACAAGAAAGCAACGAGGGTGGCCGGCTTTTCAAGATAATGGCAAAATCATTTTCAAAAAGGTGGCAAAATGGAGAAATAAGCAATTTCCAGTACCTCATGCATCTAAACACCTTGGCAGGACGTGGATATAGTGATCTCACCCAATATCCAGTTTTTCCATGGGTACTTGCTGATTATGAAAGTGAAAATCTTGATTTGTCCAACCCAAAAACATTTCGCAGGCTTGATAAACCAATGGGTTGCCAGACACCCGAAGGTGAAGATGAGTTTAGAAAAAGGTTTGTCTCTTTAAATGCTCTATGATTTTGTTGTATGTTGCAATTTTTCTTTGATTATATATGTTGTGTTGTTGTAGTCATGCATTTACCTGGGGATTATTACTAAATGTTTTTGCGGTTTCAAGAGCATGCAGACAAATTTATATCCATTAAAAAAGAACTAGAAATATGGGGCTTATTGTAGAATTATAATACCAGGATGGATGCACAAGACATTCTTTGCATTTGCAAGAAATTTATTTACAGTTTATACAGTTATCCCTAAACTAAGATATTATAGAATTATTAAATCATACAAAGATAATTGTGACCATGGAACCTGACAGTGATCAGTTTCTTCTCCTTTTGACACCCATTTTTGCTTTATCACTATTTTTTAGATACGAGAGCTGGGATGATCCGGAGGTCCCAAAGTTTCACTATGGATCTCACTATTCTAGTGCTGGAATTGTCCTATTCTATCTTCTCCGCCTGCCCCCATTCAGTACAGAGAATAAAAAACTTCAGGGTGGTCAGTTTGACCATGCTGATCGTCTTTTCAATAGCATAAGGGATACTTGGTTAAGTGCTGCTGGGAAGGGAAACACATCTGATGTGAAGGAATTGATTCCAGAATTTTTCTACATGCCTGAGTTCTTGGAGAATCGGTTCAATCTTGACTTGGGAGAGAAACAGTCTGGCGAGAAGGTTATCCTATTGTGTATTTACTTTGCTATTTCTAAATTCTCCAAGAATCAAATATGCAAGTGAAGTGACTTTTAAGTTTAATTATTATCGTGTTTTTTCAGGTTGGGGATGTTATTCTACCTCCTTGGGCCAAAGGTAGCTGTCGAGAGTTCATCAGTAGGCATAGGGAAGCTCTTGAATCGGATTATGTCTCAGAAAATTTGCATCATTGGATAGACCTCATTTTTGGATATAAGCAAAGAGGGAAGGTGGGTGTCTTGTCTTTTTTTTTTTGTTTTATAGATACTTGTCCCTCCATGATTATTGTTTGTTCTTGTAATTTTTAAAACGTGTTATTACATTGTTAATTTAATTTTTTTTTTCTTTCATTTCTATTCTTAAAGTTTTAGCACTACAATCTAATGTCAGTTTCTTTAATTATTTATATGTATTAAATTTCAGAGAGTTTGAGAGAAGTTTCTGTTTGGTGAAAAATGCATTCAGTGCTCAAGTGTTACTTAGTTACAATAGGTTTATATATTTCCTAAGACAAAGTCAATAGCTTCTAACAGAAGCTGCTTCCAAACTGTAGGTTAGTAGAGATGCCAACTGTGAAAGACCTTCTAAACTATCTGACTAAGTAATAAATGACAGTAAAACTATACTCCAATAATATGCATTTATTTATGGACATGACCATTATGGACACCCACGATGAAAGATGTCTGTATGTTTCGTTTCATTATGAATGTAGGGGTAAATAATACTTTTATTTCTAGCACTTCACAATCTTCTGTATAGTTCCAAGTCCTATTTCCCTCCATTTCTGTTGATTGTCTTAATAACTGGCATTTAATTTTGTGCAATCTAATGCATTTACACTTGATTTGATAACCAGGATTTTGTAATGATCACCAATGTTTTATTACTTGTAAATAGATTAAAATCCTCACCTAAAACTTGTGGAAATTTCAGTGTGCCTTTTGACATAGATTAACCACAGTTAAACTGTGATGTGACGTCTTGATGATTAGGTCAATAAAAATGTTCTCAACAAATGTGCTATAAAGACATACACCTTCATTTTCTATTAAGAAATATTTATTCTCTTTTGTTCCTAATATAATTTTTTTTCTCTACAATGGACAGGCTGCTGAGGAATCAGTTAATGTGTTCTATCATTATACATATGAAGGGAGTGTAGACATAGACTCGGTTACAGATCCTGCCATGAAAGCATCCATTTTAGCTCAAATTAATCATTTTGGGCAGACACCTAAACAATTGTTCCCCAAACCCCATGTGAAAAGGCGGACTGACAGAAAACTTCCTCCACATCCCCTTAAACATTCCAGTCATCTTGCTGCACATGAGATTCGCAAAAGCTCTGTACCTATCACACAAATTGTTACTCTTCATGATAAAATTCTCATAGCTGGAACTAACAATCTGCTTAAACCAATAACATATACCAAATATGTTGCTTGGGGTTTTCCTGATCGTAGCTTGAGATTTATGAGCTATGAACAAGATAAACTTCTTTCAACACATGAAAATTTACATGGAGGTAATCAAATTCACTGTGTTAGTGCTAGTCATGATGGTCAGATTCTGGTTACTGGTGCTGATGATGGACTGGTTAATGTATGGAGAGTTAGCAAGTTTGGGCCCCGTGCTGTCCGACGCTTGAAGTTGGAGAAGCCACTTTGTGGTCACACAGCCAAAATTACATGCCTTCAAGTTAGTCAGCCTTACATGCTTATTGTGAGTGGATCAGATGATTGCACAGTTATTATATGGGATCTCAGCTCCATGGCATTTGTACGGCAGCTCCCAGAATTTCCAGCACCAGTTTCAGCAATTTTTGTTAATGACTTGACCGGAGAGATTGTTACAGCAGCTGGTATTCTTCTGGCTGTTTGGAGTGTAAATGGGGATTGCCTGGCATTGATAAAAACTTCACAACTGCCATCTGATTCCATTCTCTCAGTGACAAGCAGTACATTTTCTGATTGGTTGGACACAAAGTGGTATGCAACAGGTCATCAGAGTGGAGCTGTCAAGGTGTGGCAAATGGTTCACTGCTCCAACCCAGATTCACTTAGCAAATCAGGTTTTGGTGGGTCGGGAATGTTAAATCTTGGTGGTACAGAACCAGAATACAAGTTGATTTTACGCAAAGTACTAAAGTTCCATAAGCATCCTGTTACTGCCCTTCATCTCACAACTGACCTGAAACAGTTATTGAGTGGGGATTCAGGTGGACATTTGCTTTCCTGGACGTTGCCTGAAGAGAATCTGCGTGGTTCATTAAATCGGGGGTGAAACTGGTAAATGGTGGTTCATTCTGCCGACTTCAGCTTTTGGCCAGCCTTTAATTGTTGAGTCCTAACGTTGGCTTCTCAGTGGATCTTAATTGTTGAAATATGGATTCATGTTCTTAATTCGAGAGAATTGCAAAAGAATGCTGGCCAGATTGAAACAGTGCTGCTAACAAGGTTGTAAAAGAAAAGATGAGAACACAGGGTACATAGAGCAAAATCATAATGCGTGTAAGAGTACAATGTTATCACTAGGTGGGGGTGATGCATCTGTGAAGAGAGATGGGTTGTAGGTGGAAGAGGAGAAAGCAAATGTTGCCCGCGGTCTTGTATTTTGGATGACTGGCGGAGAATATTTTAATTTTGCCAGAGAAGTCTACTCTTTTTTCTTTGATGTAAATATGTGATTGTAGTGTGTAATTAAGTTGTATAGTAAAAGGCTAGTCGTGAAATGAATTGTGATTGCAATTATAGGCCCAATGTGAGGTATGATTGTGGGTTGAGTGCAATCCTTTCTCGGGAATTCTTTTTCCATGTTGACATTGGGGCATTTCTTTTATTAAGCCCCTGAAAGAAAACGAGGAAACTAAGGTCATTGCCTTTGATTTGTACATTTTTTTTTTTCCTGAATATTCCTCCAATTTAGTTATTTTCACGTTTGCAGTTTTAAGGTTGCGTACTTTTCAAGTTAATATGCATTGGAGACATCGACACAATACAATAATACTGTAAATGGTAGATATCTTTATCTTCCATCATTTATACTAGCATAAAAATATAATTGTTAAATATAATTAGGGTTTATTTCATTTGCCAAAAAAAGCTTGGTATTGAACATGTTATTTAAATATAAATATCTTGTACATTAGTTTGATTGTTGCTGATATTTCTAACACTACTTTGTAACTTGACTAGATACAATTTACCTATTAAAAATCAAAAGTTTATATATATACATAGGTTAGACGGTGTCCAGGAATCACTTTTATTTTGTAACTGGAGAGTCCAGAAACATGGACGGGATACTCATCAATTTTTTTCATGAAGTAGCAAAAAACAGTAACAGTTGTATCTATTCATTTATTTGTATACACTTTTGAAACTAGTTCGATCCCCTAGGTGGGTCAATCCATTCCAAATTATGATACTATTCTTTTCCTTTTTAACAAAAAAAACTGTTCTGATCCTTGGTAGCATTTTTTTTTTTAAGTGTTCAAGTAAAATTTTGAAAAAAATAACTTTTAAGGATTATAAAACTTGAGGATGTATTTTAATTAAGAGGAATATTTTTCTAGATATAAAACATAACATTGAAAATCCTATTTGAAGACTAAAACACATTTTCAAAGTAAACGAATTTGAAAAATCTTTAAGATAAACCTTTAGAAACAACTTTTGAATAGGATGCAGAATTATTATCTATTATGGTAACCATAGATATAAAAATTGGGTTTTCCAACACAACACAACACTGAACAGAGCGAAGTTGATAATTAATTGGATTGTCGATATGTTACAGGTCTATGAAGCTATACCCAGAGATGGATCAGAGTTCACAGAACTTAGCTGTCAAAACAAAAAATCACACACCTTCAATTCAATTCAATTCAATTCTCTTTCATTTCAAATTGGTTAATTTTTAATGCTTTTAAAAAATTATATTAATTACTGTAAACGTAAAAGAGATTTTCATTTTAAGTAAAATTTTTCACTGTTAACATTATTTATTAATTTTACTAATCTGTGTAAACATTTTCTTACAACTAAAATTATTGAAATATCAATTTGAAATGAAAGGAATGTTTAAATTAAGAATGCATGAATAAGGAAATTTTATATTCCCATTTCAATCAAGAAAATCTAAGTTGCCTAGACGTTTTTGTTAGACATGACATGTTTTATTAATTTGATTTTGGGAAATAAGTAAAATTTGAGTATTTTTTTTTAATAAAAATCAAACTTGAACAATATCTGAATAATTTAATTTAATTTAATTTATTCAGTGTTTGATAATTCAACCATAAAGAAGGTTAAATTTTATAGCTATATATGTTTTAAAACATAACGTGACTATGCATAGTTGGTATGTCTTTTTTTAGTGATCTCTATTTATTTATAAATTTCCCTTAAAATGATTTATTAAATTGATATATTTGGAAAAATGATTTTGCATATGAGGAAGGGGTAGTAATAGAAATAAAGTTTAAGTGAGGATTTATAAAGTTAATTTTGATTAAAAATGTATTTAGATGTAATAGGAAAAGTGAAAATAAAAATTGTATGGTGTGTGGTTGAGGTGGAGGAATTGATTAAAGAGAAAGAGAAAGAAGAGAAAGAGAAAGAGAAAGGGATATGTGTATTAAGTTTGTTGCTTTTCTCGATTGGTGAGAAGTGGAAACTGAAAAACGACATTGAATTGAAGTAACCCGAAACATGAATTGACAAGTGAGGTTGATCACACTACACTTGTGCAATAAACAGCGGGAGAGAGAAGAAGACACATCCAAACCTAAATTTTGCATAGAAATTCTAAACCACCTTCTTCTTTCTCTCTTTAGTGTTGTAGGGGCTCTCTCCCCTTTTCTCTCTCACCAACACTCCATTTATTGCTCTCAATCTCAATCTCAATCTCAATCCACCCCATGCACACCACTTCTTCACTCAAAGACCAAGTGAATAACATGTAGTAGAACTAGATTATGAATGAACTAGTTCAACCATTTAAATTTTCATAGATTATAAACCCTACATGTTTTAAAGAATTAGTAATTATAATATTGTTGGAGGTGCAATCACAGGAAGAAAAGGCTGAGAGAGTCAGAATCCCTCCACTGCCATGCCGCCCTATTAGCTAACTAGCTATGCCTCTGACCCAATTAGCTAACCAAGACAACTCATCATGCATCCTCCCTTTCAATACACTTTCTTCCCTCTCTTCTCTCTCTCTCTCTCTCCTCTTCAATTTCCCTTCTCCATTTCCCTCTCCCTCTGCATCTTTCATACTTTCCTTTATTTATTCACTGTTACACTAGGTGGGTTATGTCTCTCATCACGTTCCTCTCTCTCTCTCTCTCTCTCCTATTACATTTTTCATTTCTCCTATATATATTCTACCCTTTGTCTTATGTCTCTTTGTGTATCTCCCACCTATTCATCTCATTCATCTCTACCTTACAAGCTTTCCTTCACCTCCACAAATCCTCCTTTCTAGCTTCTTTCATTGCATGTGTACTTTTACAGTGTTACTGTAAATTTACACCTCTACCATGTTCTAAGTGTTTGATCTACATTCCACCCTTTGTCTTTTGTGGTTCCATGTGTTTCTTTTCTTTATAAGATAACCATATCTAACTGCTGAACTCCGAGACTAACCATATCTAACTGCTGAACTCCGAGACTACGACGTGTAGCATAGCAATGCTGTGGTGAAAAAGATCACAAAGGAAAAAGTGAAGCTGCCAGCATGATCTAGCTTTGGTTAGTGGGAGCCAGTGAGTGCTAACCCTTACTAGGTCATGCTGTGCTAGCCTCACTCCTTCCTATTTGGAGACCAATTCACTCTTAACAATCAAACACAAACCTACCTAAAGGAAAAAGGGTGAGTATAACTTTATAACACTTCATTTACCTGTGCTAATACTATATTTTTTTCTGCGTTTCAGTAATGGCAGGCACGCCCTCTACCTTTTTCCCTTCACTTCCTTCTTTATACTTTCCTGTGTCTTTTAATCTTTCCGTTCAGTAACACAATGGTTTAACTTTCATAAGATTCGAATGCTACTGAACGTTATGGATGTTGCAGTTTTACATGAAAAAAACAAGTAGTGATAGTAAGAGCAAGTCCCCACTTTCCCGCATGGTTGATACTGTGAGCTTTTAAGCTAAATATTAACTGCGAATAACAGTTCCATGACAACCTTGATCATCTTGTTTTAGCTAGTTCGTATTGTACTAGTGTTTTAATCATTCCATTCTCAGTTAGTACATGCAGAAGCTCTTTTCTAACGCGTTGTTTAAGAAAAAGGTTGCATCAGAAACATGCTGAAACGCAATTATTGTTATAATAACGTCACTTCGATAAATCATTGTGTTGCAACTGTACCTCACGATAAATGATTTGAACCATGCATGCCATAAACAATTTTCCGTTCTTTTTGTATGATGGGGTTCTGTTAGTGCGTTTTTGGAAATGCAGGTTCCACTAGAGAATCTGTTAACTTCAATTCTGTACGTCGGTGATTCTACATGTCAAAGGGTCGATAAGGGATATGATGATTAATATTATTAAATATTTTCTAGGCAGAATTTCAAGATAGAAAATCGAAGATCGTATATTTTATTTGTGTTAGATTATGATCTTTCTCTAAACCGCGTAGTTTGTCTTTGGCAGAATCGCGTGTTTCACTTTTGTTGAATATGAATTTACTATTGAGTATATAGTATATAATATTTTTCTTCTAGACTTTGATCAGTTTCATATACAACAGATCGAAAAGTACATTTCTTAAATTTATTATTTGGTTTGTCTGGATATATTTGTTCCGTCTTGTGGTGAATGTTTTAAATTTATAAATGGAAGTAGGTGAAAATTCTTTAAGATTTGTCAGTTCTAAGTATGATTAATCTTTCTCTGACTAGCTTATTCAGCTCTGGAATCTAAGAAATTCGTTCACACCCTTTGTAAGGAAATTTTGCGGCTGGTTAAAAGGAAAAAGCAAATTTATCTTAAAGAAGTAGCTTAAATTTCACAATATTTAATATCAGAAATCATTTTAAAATATACCCTTGATATTATTATTTGAATAAATTATAATTTTATTTTGAAGATGCTATATATGGGGATGTTCTTAATCGTGTAAAATCTAACATATAATCTCAATTATTTCTTTTAGAATTGTACTTGTGAATTGAATATAAAATGTGAAATCTTTTGTTGGTTTGGAGTTCGGATGCCTTGCTTTCTTTAATGAGTTTTATGAAAATGATAAATATGAAGAGTCTTAAATGAATTTAGAAAAATATTATGTTGTAAATGAATAAATAACAGCATTAAACTCTAAATTTTATAGGAAAATATCTTTACATAAAGAACTTTTTGAATGTTATAAATTGAGATATAATTAAATTATGTGGTTGTAGATAAAGAGAATCCAAAAAGATATATTGGATATATGATTGAAAATATGGATGATTATAACTATTATTACAATGTTTATTCATATAGGTTGTGACAGTCTTTGTTAAAAAAATTATTCTATATCGAACCCAAAGTTGTCAAAAGCGTATATAAATGGATAAGTTTTAGATAGGTTGAAGATCGATATGAAAAGTATGAGATTATAAAATGATCTATTAGTCATGTCTTTATTTGACTAAATAATTAAATAATTATTTCAAATAATAATGATAATAAATAGATTGGAGGAGGACATAATGTTGACGTAATTTTTAGGAAATCAAATGAGCTAAGATCAAAATTGATTTGGTTTGGATAGAGTTGTTTCTTTTGGAAGGAATAATAATATATATGTAGAAAATATGGATGATAATAATTCTGAAAGGGTAAATATATTATTATAAATATTGAAACCTTTATAATATACACCACCACCGATAGTGTTTAGAGTTTGGTAAAAAAAATGGTTTGAATTGGGGATGCATTGATAATTTTGAGTTCAAAACAATGTTGGATTAGTTAACAACAATAATAATGTTCAATATGATAATAGGGGAAAAAAGTTTCACGTGACAAATGAAATTAGAAATAATGTAAAGAGATTTCAAATGAGAAATTAGAAGGGGATTATTAAAATCTCCATAACCATAACCAAAATAAGATGCAATTCAATCAAATGATCATGTGATGAATAAGTAAGGAATGAATTTGGCACATTTTAATCAATCAATTTTGTGTCTTTATAGAATTTGTGTTAGAAATTGAATTAGGTAGTTTGCTAGTGGAATGGGAGGGGAGGGTGAATTGAGCATATCACAATATATGAAATCAAATATGGGGATATTACATTGAATAAAAATCTAATAAAGAAGTATTTTTCTAGTTCATTAATAAAAAAGTATTCATATAATTTATTTACTGTATATTTATTTTTTAATTTGATATACAATTAGACTTAAATGAAAAAGAAATTTTTATGATAATTTTTTTTAAGGAAAAATAACTCTAAACCTAATTCATTTAATAAATAAAAAAAATTAATTATGAAAATATAATGAATATAAAAAAGTTTAATTACGAAAATAATGATGATTATTTGAATTAATTTAAATAAATAAAATTAAAATATTTTTGTATGATTTTAGTAAAAATTTCAATTAAGAAGAAGTTCGTTAACATGTGTTTAAGAGATATGACATAATTGATATCGAAATGTTCCATTCAAATAATTTAAAAACTTGTTTAAAAACTTGTGAAATGAAAGATGAAGATCTTTTTTGAGAAGGTAATATGTACACGTAGCAAAGTTCAAAGTTGAATTTCTTTATATGATTATAAAGTATTATATTAAGGAGAAGTCGAAAATAAAATGTCTAATTAAACATATAGTTTTGATGTAACTAGATAAAATTTTCAATATTTTGTGAAAAGATAAGCAAATAAAAATGAATGATGATCATAAATTACATTTCTTAGAAATATTTTAAATTTCATAATATTTATTCACTACAAAATAAAATTTTATTATTTATGGAATATTTCTCATAAAATTTTTTTTGTGAAAAAAAATTAATTACCCATTGAATATTTCCCACATATTTATTTTTATAAAAAATTTTTATAAATTTATCTGTGAGAAATTTTTTATAAATTTGTTTGTGAAAAAGTTTTCCATGGATTTGTTTGTGGAAAATTTCCCATGGATTTTTTATGGTTTTTTGTGGAAAATTTCCTACTAGCCTTTTACCTACAAATTTGTGATGGTGGGAAATTTGTGGGTAAAAAACTAGTAGGAAATTTTTCAAAAAAAATCACAAAAAGTTCATGGGGAATTTCCCACAAACAAATCCATGGAAAACTTTTTCATAAACAATTTTATAAAAAATTTCCCACAAATAAACTTATGAAAAATTTTCATAAAAATAAATCTATGGGAAATATTCAATGGATAATTAATTTTTTTTCCACAAAAAAATTTCGTGGAAAATATTCTATGGGTAATAAATTTTTTTTTGTAGTGATTATCATTAGACTAATAATTATCCATTTTAGAAATATTATCTAAGAAGTTATCGATAAAGGGAGAATAAAATTTGAAGAGATACCAATGCAAATGATATTAATTCATTTCAAGTTCAAGTTAATTATGTTAAGCTTGCATTTAATGTCAATATTGTTGATAATATCAATGTCTCAAATACTTTTAAAGTATTAATGATTGATTGTACTATATTAAGGTAAATATTTTAGAAAGAGAATCTTGAATAAGAACTTGAAAAGTTCGACAAGTGGAAAAAGAAATATATTCTAAAACTACAAATTCGTTGTTAAAGTTTTTGAATGAAAAATAGACAATGATGATGAAGTTGATGATGATGTTTGTCTATGTTCAAGATGTAGTGTTGTATTTGATAAATCTACAATAAACGCTTTCAAGCTCAAAAGAGTAAAGAAGATAAACAAATCAAAAGTAGAATTACAATTTAAAGGAAAAAAAATAATACAAATCAAGAATAACCAGGGACCTATAAAGACCTTTATACGTTATGCTAAAACTCTTATTAATTGATGGATGCGTAAGGAAGCATGTTAGCCAAAAAAAAATTAATTGAATGAGTAAATAGGAAAAATGTTTTTAATAGGATCCTATTTAATAGAAAATGTACCAAAGTTCTAAAAGATATTCATAGTAGGACATCTTGAATTAAAAATAACATGTAAAAAACACAATTGAGGAAAATGCAAAAAATAAGGTATTCTGTTAGGGATAATCAAAATTAGATATATCTAGTGGATGCCAATAATTTTATAGAACCATCCATCAACCAACAGAGAAACATGATGAAGGGTTATAATGATTACATAAAAAATGAAGTGGGAGTGATTTCAATTTTATCCTTAAAATACGTTCTTGACATCGAAGCTCATCAAGTTAAAAGGAATGAAGATCGAGAGGATTATCACGGGGCATAATTAAATTCAAATGTAGTATGGATGGCTGGAGTGACTTGTACATCCCATATTTAGATGCAACTTTTATTGATCCTCCTTATGAAGAAATGATGTTTCATCTAAAACCTCTTATGTTAATTACTAAAGTTAAAGGATGAAGAGTTGAAAAAATTTGGGTGGACAAGGGTACAACAATCATTATCTTGTCCAAATCCATGCTCAAGAGATTGACAAAGAATTTGAAGACATCACATAATATTATGGTCTCTAATTTTAGTGGAAAGTCTTCGAATTTAGAAGTGATGATAACTCTTAATGTGACCATTGAAAATTATAGTTGACCAACTATTTTTATGATTTTGCAATCTCACACAAACTTTAATGTATTAACAGGAAAGGAGTAGATTTATACGGATGGAATAGTCCCATAAAAATCTCACAAAAAATTATTCTTTTAAAATCGAGATGGTCATCTTAAAATGGCAGAAGTAAATCAAAGTACATATATAACTTATGTGTTACATAGTGATAAACTTTTAAAGAGTATGAATTAAAATAAACCATTTACTTTAAAAAATACTTTGGTTTTTAACCTAAAGTCACATAAACCTTGGTATTTAAAGATGGACCTAAAATAAGGTTTTTAATTGAAAGAGGAATAGATCACCCTCAAAGTGGCTGAAAAATGAATGATGAAAACTGTTCACGTTTCTTGACTCGATTATCTACTTATGTAACTAAAAGAAAATTGAACTTGAGTTAAGAGACTAAAGATTCTAATTATATCAGTTTATACGGAAACTCATGTTTCTAGAATAAAAGTAGAAATGAGGAAGTGAGTTTAAATTGTACTTACAATCATTCTCCATCAATATTTAAGAATACGCTTTCATCAAATCATAAGAAAAATCGAGACACAAAATCCTTTGGAAGATGTTAATTTGGACATTAAAGAAAATAGGAGACCTATTTATATAAATAATTTTTTGGACAAAGAACTTCAAAAGCAATTGATAAAGATGCTTTAAGAGTGTAGAGATTGTTTTACTAGGATTATGAAGAAATGCTCAAACTCTAAAAAAATTGGTTGAACATTAGCTATTCTAGAGGGAAAAAACCCAATTAAGCAAGCTCCTCGAAGATTTGCAATTGAAGTTATTGAAAAAAATAAAAAAAGAAATCTAAAAGTTAATAAAGGTCAAGTTCATTTGAACAAGCAAGTATGTTGATTAAATTTCTAATAAATACCAACAATTTAGAAAAATGAAAAAAATGAGAATATATATTAATTTTGGAGACCTGAATGTAGCTATTCCAAATGATGAATATCCTAAAATAATTGTAGAGAAGTTAACTTGAGACAATTTGATAGAGATTGAAATATTTCAAAACGTGTCTTAGTTCTATTACTCTTTTAGGAGGAGTTAAAGGTTTAGTAAGCTCAAAAGTTTCTGATGGAAAAGTAGGTAAATATTTGGGATAGTAAGTTGATCTTTCCTTTAAAATTTTGAATTTTCAATATTTGATTATACTATTCTACTTTTTTCTTTAAGTGGAAAAGCTACACTCCTAAAAATAAGGTTGAGGTAGTTTGTAAACAATCTTAATAAAAATTCTCGAACCTTCAAATTTGAGAATAATAAAAAAGTTTATCTTTTCATGAAGAGTTAGATGTTAGTCTAACATAATCCAAAGTTTTATGATTAGAGAATTATTAGTTCCACCAATTATAAAAATCAAATGTACAAAGATGATTTGACTTGAAAGAAAAAGGGTGAAACTTCATCTTTTCCTCTCGTAGTATCATGTTAAACTTCAATTGAGTAGTGTTTTCATTTATCATCAACCTATTATAGTTGTTGGCCTTGTAGAAATGGGGGAAAAGAACCATTTGACTATACCAAATTGTCTCATATAATATTGAAGATGATAAGGGAAGAACTTCACATTCTTCATATGAAAATTTGTAACTAAAATGTCCTAAGACAAGAAACATTTCCACACTATGATGAATTCCTATCATAGTCTCAAGGTCGAAGCAAGAAACCATACAAGTCCTTGAATGGATGATGTTGAAAAATGAGTAAGGTTATATGAAATTCCTTATATCTCATCAAAATATTAAATAATTTTTTGAAAGCTAATTTAGAAGGTTTCCGTTTTTGAGGCAACAAAATTGTTAGCCTTGCACCTTTGGGAGGGTATATGGGAACATCAATTTTAGTTGGAGCCATATTTTTTTGTAATATGATAGAAGTTATAGTTGAATAAACCAAAGTGTGCCTAAGAAGTTACCACTTGGTCTTGATGAATATAGAATATCAATAATCTCATGAAAAAAAGAAAAATAATTAGTCAAATATATAGAAGAAATTCCTATATGTAAAGTATAAGTTAAATTATAGTAATTAGAGGAGATTTGAATTAATCGAGATTAAAAAATTAAGTATACAACAATTAAAATTTTTAAAGAGCCTTCAATAGTAAAATTATCAATGAAATGTTATGTTAAAAAATGACCATATGTCTAGTTGGTCCATTGAAATTTTTTTTCAGAAAGAATGATTGATAGTGAAAATAGTAATATTATATCTCACTAATTTTAGGCTAATAATAGTTGTGACATTAAGAAGTGTAGGAGCTAAAAGTCTACAAAGAAGCTTGAGTTCATGCAAGTCTCGGTTCCATATATGAACAACAACAATGAAACATTGATATATGTTATATTGAGATAATTGAAAAAGATCATAATTTTCAATGGATTTCTAGTGCTTGCAATAAGTGGTTTTTACCTTACTCATGCACTTCTAATAAGTGTTTTTTACCTTACCCATGCATTTCTAATAACTGTGCCTCTTTTGAGTGAGACTAATCCTATAGACTTTAAATGCTATGTCAATAAATTGGACACAAATCTATTAATCAATGTTTTTCCTTCTTCAAAAGAATGAAAGTTTTTGAAAGAGTCAAGAGGAGGATGAGTCATTATAGGCCTTATAAAATCATAAATCTCCCCAATCGAATAAGATATGATTACCTAGGTTTTAGAGAGTTTTTATGATTCTTTCTTTAAACCCATAATAGGGGCAAAATTTTTGTCATTCAACTTCACAAAATCGGCATTGGAGACTAGTGAAGGAGGAAAGAGCTTTTTGGTAACAGAATATTCTTACAGTAGTAAAGCTATTTAAAGAGATAGTCATGGATTAAAGTGGAAAGGGTAGTAGAGGTAGAAAGAATGTTTATCATATAAAAGTTTAAAAAAATGAAAAAAATATAAAGAGAACAAAAAATAGTAAAAAAGAAATGAACTTAGAAAAAGAAGAAAATATATATATATATATATATATATATTACTTTATTATTATTTATATGAAGAAAAAAGAGGAAGGTTTTTTAAGATTTGATTATTTGAGAAAATCAAAAAAAAATTAAAAATATTAAAGGTGATTTGAAAATTGAGGACATGATGACAATTATTTTTATTAATGACAGAATCCTTGAAATGATGAAAATTGAAAGATTATATCTAAGATGTGATCATTATTTATAAAGAGATAAAAGTTAATCTCATCTTCTTAATTGACAAAGTGAATAATGAATGCTTAAATTTTTAAACGATTAAAACTCAAATTTAGAATTTTATAAAATATGTCAAAAGGATGAAGAAACATGCTACCTTTATATTGACAAAGAATGTTTGCATCTTCGAAATTGAGATATAACCAAACCATACCAATTTAGAAGAAGAGAATGAAGGAGATGTTGTGTATTTGATTGAAATAAATGGATAATTACAATTATTATTATTATAACATTTATTATTGTATATCAGGATAAATGGAACCTAAAGTTAAAAATGCCGTAGGTCTTTATATATAAATAATCATCAAAGGTTATTAATATAAATAAAAATATTGTATAAGAGACGGTGGAAAAAATTATGACAATAATTATACTTTAAAAATATCAAAATATAAATAAAAAATAAAATATAATCATATTCATGATAATAAATTGTGGTGATATATTTTATATTTTTTTCTTTTAATTTTTATAATTTTTTTATTATATTTACTTTCTTACAATATATTGATATTTTACTTTTTGTTACCAATTATTTATTTTAATTTGTACTTTATTTTTTTATATTTCATAATTTACTTCTTACAAATTTATAATTAAAAAAAAGTGAAATTTATTTTGAAAATCTCTTATTAATTTTAGATATTTTTCTAATTTAATTATATTCTTTTCCTAAAATATATAAATTTATCTTTTATATTTATTTTTAGAATAAATTTCATTCAATGAAAATTTTGATAAAAATCTTGATTTTTCAAGTCTTATGTAATAAGTTTGGTCTTGGTTTTGTATGTAATTATTTTGACAAATTTAAATTAAAAAATTATAGAAAATTACTAGTTTAAATAAATAAATAAAATAATAAATCATACTTTTTTACGGGTAAAATAATTTTTCAAGGGAGGCTCTATTGCCACTTCTTATTCTTCTATTGCCACTCCTTTTTACCTACATTTTTTCTATTTTCCTAAAATACCCTTATTTAATTTGTTGTCTATTGCAACTCCTACTCAAACTATCCCACTCCCATGGTTACTCTCCTTTTCAACCCTAAATTCATTTTAGCGCTAAAACTCTTCTCTACATCAACTATTTTCACCAAAATTCTTCTTTTCCTTACTGTTACTCTCTTATGTTATGGAAGAAGGTGAAACTCATGTAACCAATGAAAACATGGATTCACATGACGTTGAACCTCCTAATTCAATAGAAAGCTTTGAAGCAGAGATGAATTCATATTTTCAAATGATTGTCTCAGGTTTGATTTGTTTTTTTTGTTACTAACTTTCTTTACCCTTACTGTAATTTCTTCCTTTCAAGAAATCCCAAATTTTCACTTGTACCTTTATCTTGCAAATTACAATTTCTATATTAGAAAGGGGGATTTATGGTTCAGTTAATTGCATTTTGGGGTTGATGGATTCATGATTCATTCTACTAGTTTTTTTCTGCCTAAATTCATAATTTAGCATATGCTGCAGCATGCTCAATTGCTTGTTCTCTATTATTGATTGCTCTCCATGTTCTAGAGTATGGACTATATACAAGTTAAAAGATTGATGTTAATCAATAATGTGTACCTTGCTTCTTAGTGGTCTATGTACCTTGCTTGTTCCATGTCAATTGATTG